>JAODTR010007885.1:7500-10049 GCA_025399935.1 Amblyopsis rosae | reverse complement strand
GTGGTACGGGCATCTAGTAAGGATGCCCCCTGGGCGCCTCCCTTGGGAGGTGTTCCAGGCACGTCCAGCTGGGAGGAAGCCTCTGGGAAGACCAAGGACCAGGTGGAGAGATTATATCTCCAAACTGGCCTGGGAACGTCTCGAGATCCCCCAGTCAGAGCTTGCTAATGTGGATCGGGAAAGGGAAGCTTGGGGTCCCTTGCTGTGTGACCCGACTCCGGATAAGCGGGAGAAGATGGGTGGATGGATGAACATGTCATGAAGCTGCCATTTTCTGTCATACACATTCATTTCTGAATGAAAGCTCAGATCTTTACATGAAAGAGGTATACACAGCTCCACTATTGCTCATAAACTGTCAACCCGACAACAATGGCAGGTTTCATATACAAAACCATCATGAATGTATATTTCAATCACAACTCACCCAACCGTGACGCAGCTGATGTCATTGAGTAACTAGATGTAGACAATAAAGCGAGGGCAAAAACATACAGGGGAAAAGGCCTGAGAGGGCAGTTGAGGTCAGTACAGGGAAGCAGAAACCGGTGTGTGTGTGTGCGTGCGTGTGTGAGTATGACAGAGGGAGGATGGAGGAGTGGTAGGAGTTTGTGGTGCGATAAGGGAGCGATATCGGAGGATGGAGAGAGCAAGGGAGTGCGGGTGGGAGAGCATGTGGGGGCAGACAGAGTGAGAGAGGTGGATATGAAGGGAGAGGGAGGGGGAGGAGACGTGTGTGTGTGCGTGTGTGTGCGTGTGCGTGTGCGTGTGTGTGCGTGTGCGTGCGTGTGCGTGTGCGTGTGCGTGCGTGCGTGCGTGTGTGCGTGCGTGTGTGTGTGTGTGTGTGTGCGTGTGTGTGTGCGTGCGTGCGTGCCAAGCACTGTGTTAATCAGTGTTCAGAATGTACTGTGAGGTAGATTTGTCTGTAAATGCCATCTCCTCTGCTTGGGTTACAATGGAGCAGTGAAAACTCAACAGCTGCGCAAGCACACACACACACACACACGCACACACATACACACACACACACAGCAACATAAATCAAAGAAAGAGAAGCTATTTGTCCACCGTATACTTAATCTCTGAATCACTCTTATTTGTCTGTCAATTCATTCCCTCTCTCCTTCACAAATCTGTCTCTTCTTTTTCGTGGTCACCTCATCCTTTCTTACTCTTCCTGTGGAGGGCTTGTGGGATGCTGACCACCACTTGAGCGCGATTGGCAGTACAGCAATAAGGACAAAACAGAAGAAAAACTAAAAGATTCCACACAGCAGAGATTTACGCAAAATTGTCCCATTGTCAGGGTGATGTCAGGGTGTGAGAAAATTGCTGTGATAATCATGCCAGCGTGTTTCCTACTTGAGGGGAGGACAAATTGTACGGACAACCCTTTCACTTCTTATAAGGCAGAGCAGAGTGGTCTTCCTGAACTTGTTCTGTGGGAACAGAGACAAATCCTGTTTGTAAATCACAACCTGTGGACATTGCTGTTGTCGAGACACTGTTTACTCTACTTTACGGCCCCTGATGTATCCTGTTGACAAAGCAAGGAAACGGTAACGGCATGTGCCCCCGATATTTGTGCGTCATGCACGAACACACACAAACAAACATAAGCAGGTGTGGGTGTACAAAGAGGACAAAGGAGGAGATACACTTCATCTCCCATGTGTAGCGCAAGCCACACACAGCACATTCACCCATGACAACGTGACAGTGTCAGATAAGTGGCACACTGGGCAAACGTGTTCTACAAGACCAGACATGAAATATATCTGGTCATTGACGATCAATCAAGAAAGATAAGTAGGCCTAGATGACATTCTAATATTATCATGAACGTTTGCCCAGCTGATAGGGGTTATAGGTATGTAAATAGAAAGTGAACATGATACACTTGGTTGGCTGCACCTAAGTAAAGAGGAAAAGACATCTAGTCCTCGTAATATTGGCAGCAGAGCAGGATGCAGTTTCGTAATCAAATGAGCTGCATGCTTTCAGTCAGTACAGGGGATCTGGTAGCCTACATAATGCTCTCACCATAGGCATACACTAACTGGCCTATACACTGCCTGCTGTTGTAACACATATTCAAGTCTGTAATTCTAGTGATTTTTTATGTAAAATACGGGTAGGCTACTACTGCACGTTTCATTGATAGCAGTGCCCGGCGCTTATTTATGTGCATAAAAGCACCCGGGACAACTCAAGGAAACGAATTATCATTAGGGGAGATAATTGGTAAAGCACCCGTTATTGACGCAGAAGGACATAATGATGGCAGCCACTATCACGCCTCTCTCGAATCGTAGGACGCGAATGTGACGTCACCGCGACAGTGGCTGTGGCGGTCTCCCAGGCAACGCCGCGTGCTGCAGTGACGCGAGCCCCGGTGGCTCGACTCGTGGTGAGTGGGCGTGACCCGCCCCTTTAGCCCCCCCCTCCGCCGTCCGTGTGGGCGGCACCGTGCAGAAGACAGCGAGCGAAACACGACACCCAGAGCTCGGAGAGGCAATGGGGAGGAGAGAGAGGCGCTACAGGAATAA
>JAODTR010007885.1:0-2500 GCA_025399935.1 Amblyopsis rosae | reverse complement strand
AAGGTGTAGAACGGCATGTTTTTGTAAAGCAATATCAAGTCAGAGTTGTGTGTGTGTGTGTGTGTGTGTTTCTTTAGTGAGGCGATGTCACAGGGAAATGCAGACTCTTGAGGTATTATTTCTGAACAGTGTGTGTGTACGTGTCCACTGGTCTGTCTGTGTATCACGTCTTGGTGTGTACACCGTGAAGGCCCTGCCACTGAAACTGATACAAGCCTGACACACACACACACACACCTACGTACCTGTGAGGATCAGGTACCCAGTGTCTCTATCCCTCTAATCTTCCCAGATGAGTTTATTTTTATGTAAGATCCATCCTCTAAGGGCAGAATCTTACCTCCCCACTGTTCAGGCTATTATTTGCCTTAAGCTCTCATCTGCACTGTCAGACAGTTATTAAACCACCTTCCTTCTCCAGAGCAGGAAGATCATAGGACTGCTTTCCATGCTGCAAACACCTGGCTTGGCCACCAGCCAGCTGCACATGCACGCACGCACACACGCAGAGCAGTATTCCCTGATCTGTTAGCAATGCCTCTGCGCCAGTGGCTCTGCTTGCCAGCTGCAGATAGCCATGTTAATCTTGTGAGATTAACCTGGTCACGGTGAGGTCGTCTTTACAGTGAATGACACTGCTGGAGTAGTTCTACGTGTAGGCCAGGTACATGCCACCAGTACACTCAAAGCATTACTCACCTAATCTAGTTCTGCTCCATCAACCACAATCAACAGGTCCTGCCAGGGAAATCTGTAGTCTATATAACCTAAAACCAAGACTAAGGCTTTCTCAGCACTTTGGCCACACAGTGTTGTGACATCATAAGGCCATGCAACATGCCAAGTTCTCTACACATGTTATGTGTTGTTTTGCAGCCAGGCAGGCAGACTGCACATGCAGTTGTTTGTTTACTGCACAATTTATGATGTCAACCTATGTAATGGAATTTTCTCAAACAAATGCCATGTCAGCACGATGCCATCTTGATCACATCTGGTGTAGACGCACAATAACATTTTCACAGTTTCAATTATGTTACACTTTAGCCTTTTTACTTTACACTACAAGTTTATTAAGGTAATAAACATCGATGTGTGTGTCAGTGATGTGCCTGGAAGGAGGTGAGAGGAGCTCCTAACCCCGGTAACCCCCACAGTCCACTACAGTCACCAGACCCTGGCTGCAGCAGTGTTTGAATAGTTCCTCTGTCTATTTTCGTCTGGGAATCTGCCTCTGTGCCGGACCCAGGCCACTAGGGCGGGAAGAGAGGAGCGCGGGCCAAATATCTCATCTAATTTGAGAGGATGGGAAGTTATCAGAAGCACTGCTGCTGTGCCACTAGGAGAGTGTTGATATTCTGTGTGTGTGTGTGTGTGTGTGTGTGTGTGTGTGTGTGTGTGTGCGTCTGGTCTGTTTTCAAGCACCAACATTTCTGCTTGGCGCCAACTTATACATTCTCTTCCCACCTCCTCCCCTTCTCACTGCTTATTTCCTTCTCACCCTTCCCCCATTCGTCCCTATGCTCTCTCTCTCTCTCTCTCTCTCTCTCTCTCCTCCTCCCCTCATCCCTCCACCCCATATAAGGAATGTGTGATCATGCTTTTGTCTTTATTTTTTCCCCTGTTTTTTTAGACCATCTTCTACTTTAACTCTGTCTCTATCCATGCACAGGCGTGTTTCATGCCCACATCAGTGATGAGTTTGAACTTTGCGCCAACACAGTGCGCGTTTATTAGTTAGATGTTATCGTAAAAACACGTAAGAACACCTAATACGATGCGAGTGGGTTTCTACTTGGAATCACATACTGTTTCTGTTGCATTTTTCCATGACACATGGTTATACACAGTTGCATGTAGTTGTGTCTTTTACTACAATTTATTTACTATAACAGTTTGCTTGTTTGTTTGCTTGTTATATTTAGTTATTATTTGCTATGTTTATTTTACATGTGCATCTATTACAAATCAGCAGATACAATGAATCTAATTAATTAACTAATCTAATCTAAATTTCTATGATTTTAAATCTAATTAAAGAAGTAACACACACACACAATCTTTGAGAGGGAGAGAGAGACTGAGTGAGAGTGAGAGAGTGAGTGTATTCTCTGTCTTTTATCAGCTGGAACTGGTTGATCTAATTTAGTCCATCTGGATGGCCCCATACGTAAGCACTGTCTTATTTGTCAGAGAGTTTCAAATACAACCACACTTCATTCAAGCCTCTGTTGGGTCAAATGATAGCCAGTTGTGGCCTATATGTGTTTGGGACACAATGCTACTGCATCCTAGATAGTGTTAGCCAATTACTGGGTGCCTTTGGCAACACAAGTTTATGTTTTAAGTGGCCACCTTCCATTGTTTGTTTAAAAAAAATAAGAAAAAAGATGTGTGTGTATGTGTGTGTATGTATGTATATATATAAATATATATATATATATATATATATATATATTGCAGACTACCATGTAAACTACTGCACCACATACATAACTAA
>JAODTR010007884.1:0-10051 GCA_025399935.1 Amblyopsis rosae | reverse complement strand
AACACAGCTCTCAGGATCATAGGGACACACAAACCTCTCCACCACGATAAGGTGATGGTTCCCGGAGAGGTACGTAAAACATTTTAAATAAAAGTATCAGTTTCACCAGTGTACCACTGTACACATTCCCGATCGCACCAGCATAGTTAAAGGAATGATGCATTTACAGGCTTGCTGTTGCTAAAGTTGTCTAGACTCTAGTTCCGTTTCTCTGGTTAGCTTATGGAGCTATTCTAAATTTATTTTCCTAGCTAGAGATTGTACATGATAAGTGTCCATCAATTTTAATACCACCTCTTTTTTAAGGTGGTCTGATTATGAGGGCCGATTATCATTGATTTTAATTTCAGTACTTCGCAGGCTCATCGCAGTATACTTAACTACCTTAATTATATCGCTGCTGAAAAGTGCACTCGCCTGACGAACTAGTGGCTCTCAAAATAGACTCGCCCGAAAAGTAAACTACTCGCCCAAGGCGAGCAGGCAAGCTTAATTTCCCTGTCGGTCAGTAGGGGAAGGTGATTGGCTGCAACCTACCACCCCTCCATAACCTGCATGCCTCTATGTAGAGATAAATGCCTCCAAAATTATTTTATTATTTTTAAAACTAAATAATAAAAATAGAAACATTTGCATAATCTGATCATGATCTCATCAACCTGATGGACATGTTCCCTTTCCTGTTCCAACATAACTGTGCACCAGTGCACAAAGCAAGGTCCATAAAGACATGGATGAGCGAGTTTGGTGTGGAGGAACTTGACTGGCCTGCACACTGCACACTGTCTGTGAAAGTTCTCCTGTGGAGCCGTTAGCTTGCATAGTTTGTCAAATGAAGACATCACTTTTACCTGACAAACAAATAGGTCTACTCCTTGCACCTAGATGTTTCCTTTCGTTCCTGGCTACAAAATATCATTGTTAGCTGACCTAAAAGGAGTAAAACTGAAGAGTTGTCTCTGTGTTTAAAATCTACGCCACAGTTAACACGCACAGACCTACTTAACGATCACTCGTTAACTGTCTATAGAGTAAAGAACGAAAGAGGTAGGCCTTATTATTCTAAGATATAGATAATATGCATACTGTCTTAAATTAGCAATTTTGTAGTTTTTACCATCTTGTCTGAGCAAGATGTGTGAAATGAATTAAATAAAGGCCCACATAGGCCAGTCCAGTGATTAAAGCAATAGTCTCTTGATAAATAAATTAACCACAAAACAAAATGCAGGGTCAATATGTGAAAGCTAAGCCATTCGTGTTATTATATACAGTGCATGATAGTCTCTGTCATGCACACACGCACACAAACACCAATGCACAAAATACCACAGAATGCAAAAATATTAGGAGTGTAACTGTTCACCAAATCCACGGTTTGGTTCATGTCTCGATATTTGAACGACGGTTCGGTTAATTTTTTTTCTTCCTTTGAGCAGTATAATCTGGGAAATGTTTCTGGCCTTGATTACATTCTGTAGAATAGTCTTTTTTCTATACTTTCTGCCACTAGATGGCACACTAGTACCAGCTTCTCAGCCAAACAAGAACACTTTCTTGTTGCCGCCCACACATGAGCGCTCTGCTGTATGGCCAGCACTAGGTAAATAACAAAAAATATGAGATCGGTAAGGACAATATTCCACTATATCCTTAACATAAACAATAGTAATTGTTTGCTGCTATATTAATGTTTAAAATAGACACCTTTTAAATAATCAGCAATTTGTAATACTAAGAACACTGTAGCTTCATTGCTACAAGTTACAAAATGCAAGCAGACGAATTGGAACCACATGATGGCAAAACAGACAGCAGCCAGAGACCGAATTAAAAATAACCTGGAAAGTTTTGGACAGTTTTCATACCTTGGCGGACATCATGGATATTTTATTGACAGGTAAATTGATAGGTTTCGTGAAAGAGACACCCAACAAGAAAGGTAACTGCTCCATCATGCCTAAACTACCCATGAAGACGACAGTATTTGTTTGTGTGTGCGCTGTCTTGTCATTTCTCAGCAAAATGACACACACATTGATAAAATGTGATATTATTCCACATTGTCTCTGACTAAAAAAGAGAAGGCAATAGATTTGTTGCCATTATCCGACATCGTATTGATGGGGGTTAATTCCATGAATGAGAACACATACATTCTATAAATCGCTTTGTATTGTTTTTTGACAATAAAAAAGTGTTGGGCTGAATGTGAAATTATAATTGTAGTTTAATTACAATAGCAACGTATATTAGTGCTAAACAGGATGTATCTGTAGCAGGTTGGGTGTGTGTCGCGGTTCTGTATTCCGGAACCGCGACACGAAACCGTGGACGTTTGTATTGCGGGTTCGGATTCGGTTTCAGAACCATTACACCCCTAAAAAATATCAAGTGGTGTATTTAGCAATTGGAACCATAATATGCACCAATCCAATGCAGCACTTATGGCTATATTAAATTGAGTTTTGATTGCAAGATGGCTCTTTGTTTGTGGCCTACCTGAATCTCCCAACAGTCCTAATTGCACTAAATTGGTTTAGTTTTGACAGATATATTGTATACAATTTAGACAAAACAAATATAGATTTTTCTAAAAGAAACCAGTTTGTTGTTCATTAGATTAGATTCATCGATGAATCGTTGGAATAATCAGTAGATTATTAGATTAATTTTAATAATCTAATAATCTACTGATTATTCCAATCGATAGCTGCAGCCCTAAAAGGATGTAATCTTATTTGCGACCAATACTGATTATTATATGTGCGGTTGTTATATCGGTGCATCCCTAATTAATATAGCAGCCTAGAACTATTTTGTATGTAAAAATAATATTGCAATAAATTACGTCACACTTCCTTCTATGTGTGTAATCTGTTCTTTGTTTTCATAGCCGGGTCGGTCGTGCTTGTATGTTAGTGCATGTATGTGTGGGGTCCACAGAGCATGTTTTGGTCTCAGATAGTATAGAGCCACTTACAGTATATTCTATTTATTAGGATTGAACTGTATCCTCTATGTCTTCTCTAACACTTACTGCACCTACTACTGCTACTGTACACTATCAGAAATATGGAATACATTAGCATCTTTATTATGCAAACAAACATACTACGTTTGAGAGCAAAAATATTGACAAACTACAATCAAAAAAAATAATTGAAAGCAAATCCATCAACACTGCAATCAAAAAACAGTTTCATTGCAAATAAAATAATTGTCTGAATAAAAATATATTAATGCAAATCCAAAAGTTTTGTTTGCGAATCCAAAATGGTTGTTTGCAAATCCAAAAGTTTTGTTTTCCAATATACAAGTTTTATTTGCGACTCTAAAAGTTTTGCGAATTGAGCTTGCATCTTGTGGGCAGGGCTTGCACTGAGACATGTACGACACATCTCTATTGGCCAGTCTACATGACATCATCAGAGTATGATGCTCGAATAGCAGCGTCTGAATAGATGTTTTACTGCAGGGTTACGGTCAGTGTTGTATTTCTTCCTCCTCCTGGGTGAACAAAGCGGACAAATCTTTATTATTTCACCTTCTCCCCACTGCTCAACAACTGAGAAGACGGCCCTATCTTAAATCCAAAGTGACATCGGGCCATATTTCCCAGGTAAAACACACATTTGCTAACGTATCCTACAGTTACATACGCATTCACCCGTGTCGTAGCTAACATTAACGTTACACAGCATTGTTTGATACTGTACTGCCTGTATTGATAGGAATAATTTTCTATCATAAAAATGTAGATTAAAGCCAGGAAAGCAGGCTTTAATAATACAATGGTGCGCAGCAAGGGAGAAACGTGTGGTTTGAAATGGGCAATACATGTAAATTAAGCACTGTCTTTTGTTTGTGGCCAAATGGCACATTTAGGCATGAGATGCAAAGAGCACAGGAAATAAATCTTAAATTGTAAATTAAGTATGACATGTCTGACAAAGGCAATAACCATAATTATTATTTGAATAATCAAATCACATTCCTTCAGTATGTAACAATAGGAAAAGCCTAAATTAATTCAGACACTTGGACACGTTTATTTAACCCTGTAAGTAAAATGCACTCTGTAATAAAACTTGCAATGTCATGTTACTGTAACGGTCTGGCTTTCTTGACAACATTCTGATGAAGTCATTAACGTTACTGTACCGTACCGTACAGTAGACATAAAGGAGGCCTACAGCTGCTTGGAGTTGTAACATGTCTGTGTAATTTAAAAAAGATGAAGTCTAACAGAAGTGTATTCAAAAAAGTTTTTGCACCTAGTGTTTTGTGTCATGAAGCTTGCAATATTTGCCTGTTGCCAGAAGTGTCCACCAGCTGCTATAGACCTGAGATGTTGCCTGCACTCTCTCTGCTATTGGAAGAGCAGCTGGATATTATTGTTCAGTCACTTCTGCCTGCAGCAATCCTAAAATGTTGACCTTTCACATTTAGATTTCTGGTAAAAATATATTAAATACGTAAAAAGAGCTAATCAGGGTGCTGCACAAAAAAAAATGTAACCCGCACTTTTTAGTTCATAAGAGGCACAACCGCAAATAGTAATTTACATAATACCCTAATCATAACCTCAGTGCAACATCAATATTATTAACTTGAAAAAGTAAACACATTTATGTATGCTTTTTTTTGAAGGCGCACAACCCACTGCAGAGCACATACTGAGGTGGATCAGGCACAGAAACTGGTGAAGCACGCCCAGGCTATGCAGAAGATGACTCGGGTGGGCTTTAAGGGAACTATGTACAATCTTGTGTACCACTAGATGTATTACTAAGCACCAGCATCTCAGACCAAGACAAATACTTTAAGCCACACCCATGTGCACACGGCCAGACAGCTATGAAAACTGCGATCCCATGTCATATCAGAGATGTCATAATATGCTCAGGGCACTATTCCTCCACTATATGTTAACATGGGAAGTAGTTGTTTATAGCGAGCCCAGGTCTACCTGGGCAATCTCATTTGTATTCAGCCTGCCCTTGCACTTCATGCACACAGGTGTCTCTCATGCATCATCCAACTGCACACACACACCCATAAGGTCCATAACAATAGGGCCAACCTGACCTGGGGTTTTCTCATAGTTCACACCCTGGCCTACAGGTTAGACTGACCCTGGTGTGAAGGACTCCACAGACACCCTGGGATTGGAGAACGATTGGGGAATGCGTGAGGAACACCTGTGTGCATGTAAGATATTATGTCAAATCTGCAATGTTTCCTTTTCAGTTTGATCTTTCCTTGTGAAATTAAATTAATAAAAAATGACTAATCCATAAAAAAATGTTTTCATTTGCTGATATTTGTATCACACCATAATTGCAAACAGTTTTCATGCCCTCCTGCAAGATCGCATCAACGTTTCAAGATGGAGATCAGCTTTGCAGGTGGTTTGCAGAATCATCTCAGCTGCACCAACAATGAGTCAAAATAATGTTAGGCCACTGTATTTGACAGTTTATCACCTTCAGTCTATGCAGAAATTGTAAACATTGCTGAATTTTCTTCAGAGGTCATCTCCTGTTGTGCCATCCTACCATCTGTATGGACAATGGTGATGTCCTCCAAGCTTATGTTGTGTAGCCTATAGAACCTGCTGGAGATATAAAAATAAGAAGAGAACTTTAGACACCTCTGCAGCTGTACTTGCTCCTGTGGTGCCTGCCTGTCTCTGCCTTTCAGGAACATTAACTAGTCTACTGACATTCATCTGAGCATGTACCTGACACTATAGCATATAATGATAGACAGATTATTCTCTCTTTAACTGGTCTTCCATTTACCATTTTGTTTTCATGAATGTGCTTGAACCCTCTGTTACATCCAAGTTGTCATACAAAGCATTAAAGCATAACAATAACAACCTTTACCTGTTTTGATTAATATTGATGTTTTAAATGTAGGCTACTTTATAATTTTGTTTAAGAAAATTACCATTACTTTTATACCAGCATGCTTCAAATTTACCTGCAGTGGGGTTCCCTAACAATAATACATTTTAGTCCTTTTATGGCATTTCCTTGGCCTGTAAGCAGACATTACTTTGCTGACCTCCACACAACTCAGGTGAAGAGAGCTGTACTATAGACTATTACTAGACAGAAGACTAACTTTGACATGACATACTCTGTCACAGTGAAGAAGAAAAAAGTAGACTTTGTAATTATAAAATGCTCCCGTAGGGCCAGGCTACACCGGTACCCTACGTAGTCTACAGCCAGCTAGCCTACTACAGATAAATGCACTACCGGTAGGCTAATACTACAACAACAAGCTAACAAGTGACCTATTGTAAAATAACAAAAATTATTTGCAGTAGACTAGCAAAGTAGTAGCAAACTACAACTTACATGTGTTATTCTGTCCACAGAATATGGTCACAGAGGTGGGTCAGTCGCATTTCAACATTTTACTATTTGGACCAGCGTAGAGTAGACTGACCAATAGAGATGCGTCTTACATGTTTCTGCGTAGGCCCCGCCCACGAGATGCAAACTGGATTCGCAAAGTTTGAGTTCCAAAAAATTTATTCACAAACAAAACTTTTGGAGTCGCAAATTATAAAACTTGTAAATTCGCAAACAAAACTTTTGGATTGCCAAACAAACATTTTGGATTCAAAAACAAAACTTTTCTTTTTGCATTAATATTTTTTTTATAAAAGACATTTATTTTAATTGCAGTGTTGATGGATTTGCTTTTAAATAAAAAAAGGTTTGCTCTCAAACCTAGTATGTTTGCTTGCATAATAAAGACACAAAAGTAACTCCATACATAAAGACCTTCTACGTACAAACTAACTTGACAATAGATCAGATTTGGATTTTCATCTGATTCTGAAGATCATTTAGTTTGAAGCCACTACTAGAAGGTTAGTACCTTCTCCAGAGCCTCGTAGTTGTGTTTGAAGGCCCAGAGCTGCAGACGAGCATTCAGGGCACTGATGGAGGACAAGGTGAGGAGGAACTGCTCTGCAGAACCCAGAGGAACATCTGGGTTGGCCAACTGGACTTCTTGGATCTTCTGCTTCTCCTCATCAGTGGGCATCATGATCAGTATCTTCTGCAAGACCAGTACAATATGTCAGCGCCATCATGACGTGCCCACAAATGTGGACACATTAAAGGTGTTCTATGTATAAAATTACCATATTCTCCAAACCATTAGGGGTCAGCATTTCACAATAATATTGTGGCGTCATAAATTCACCCTCAATTCTGCCCTTATCACCAATTTCTCAGTCAATCTGCTTACATGTATCCCCACACACAGTCTAATTGTAACAGCGCAGGGTGAGGGCAAGTGCAGACAGACGAAACACACAGGAGTACATAAACAGGCGAGCCACTGCTCAGCGTAATAAGACTCAACAATACACAGGGAATATTCAGAACAAAGGAAAGTGCGTAACAGTGAACACACGCCCGGATGGGCCTTATGGGCACAGGCCCAGGGGCCCATGCGTGTTTTGTGCCCAAGCGAGGGGAAGAATATTATATTTCAGATAATGGCATTATGTTTAACCAATAAAAGGTATGCCGATCTAAAAAAGAGCAGGTGTGGAAAGCATGTATCAGCCCGCCCCTGCGCTGTCTTAAAATAACCCTGCGCTGAATCAAGTGAACTGTAGAGTAGTAATCGTAGTTCTAAATTAGTGTGTAGTAAATGCAACTGAGAAAAAGGAGACATCTTTATTAAGACAGGCCATCTATTGAAATGTTCTTAAAACGTCTCAAGAGTAGTAGTAGTAGACTCAGTGTGAAGAAGGTGTGGAAGATGACGAACAAGCTAGTAACCAGGGACCTGAGGCCAGTTTGATCAGCGCAGCACAACCTGAGGCTAGCTGTCTAATCTTTGATGACGCTGATGCACTGCGTTTTGCATTCCACTAGACAGACAGGCAAGGCAGCCACCAGCCTCCAACAACTTGCTTGTGGTGGGCTATTATGGCTATTTTGCCAGTGAGTATAGTGCCACTTCAAATGTATTGGCAGGCATTGAATGGTAAGTAGCCTAACATACACAAAAAAGTTGAATAACACTTGTTTTATTTTACGATCGCTAGGACGCATTATTCAATATCTTTGATGCAGGTCAAAACTCGTCAGCACTACAGTCTGTGGAGCGACATCAGTTTTGCCAAGTATTCCTACATATTTCAAAATGCATGAACTCAAAACTATAATATGCCTAGGCTACGTGCAAATTTTGGCAAATATACATTCTACTTTCAGTAGTTAGGCACTGTTCAAACCCTATTTGCTATAAGTCTACATAAGGCCTACATATGCTATAGGCCTACTGGCTACTGTATAATCTCAATATCTCTCTGGCCTATGTAGCATATATGAGATTGATCATGTTATACCAATGACCATTTGTGGCCAAATGAAGGAAACTATATTGGTTACTACAGTATAATATCTTGAGTTGCATTTGAAATTAACCGCTGTCTAGCAGTGTAAAGTGGATGCTATTTACAATGTTTACTAGGGTGATAGTGATAGGAATACATTCTTATGAATAGGTGTAGTACTGAAATTATTTAGAATTAGCTTCATTATTACGTATACAATTTTGAGCATCTGCCCGTTGAACTCTGCATGGTCTTTGTAGGCCTATACACTACCCTTAAGGAAAATTGTGAGTGAGATGGCTGTAGGCTACTTGGTGTATCAAAACAGGACAGGCATAATTGTTTAAATCATTATGGTATGCCTTAGCATCATGTTTGGGGAGTCTGTCTGGCGGGGCGAAGGTTCAGGATCAGGTGCCTGCAGTTTGTCAATAGCTTTGTTATCGCCACGGTGCCACCTTTGGTTGTTGGTGTTAGGGAGGGGAGGGGAGCCCATGATCTTCAGTGCCCAGGGGCCCCTGGGTGTACTAATCCGGCCTTGTGTGAACACCAACGACATCTCAAACAGAGCACAGGCAAACAATTACCAACTTACTGAAAATAGTCCCCCAGCCTTATATGCACTCACACCCACACGGTTGGGAGCAATCCACTGATTGCATGTGTGGTGCACTGGGAGCAACGGCTTCCACCGCCGGCCGGTACGCACATTGGCAAGGTAAACCCGGTAAAGTGAGCGCCACCCTTCGCTGCAACCCTGGGTGTTAAACTAATATTACAGTCATACAGTAAAAAAAGAAGCCAATAGGCTACAAATGTGATTTAGCTTATATATATATATATAATAAAATCAAGAATAGCATAATTCACCGAAACTTGCTAAAACACAGAGCCAACAACACTGCTATTTTATAATATTCCTGTGCCATATAAACAGTCAGCCAAATAATATCAACGCCATATAGAACGGTATAGGCCGACCCCGCTAGAAACTCGTCGCCAGCAAAACCATTGTAGATGGTACGGCTCGCCTGGCACTGTTCTTGCGCACTGTTCGTTAATGTCACACTTGGCCCAGGCAGCAATCTCGGTGTGAACAAGGAGAACCGACAGAATACAGAACACACAAAATAATAACTGACAAAAGGAGCTCATGATCATTTTCAATGTTATACTCTACTATATACTATACTTAGTACCTACCCTCACACAACTGTAAACAATCAATTGCGCATCTAGGGTATGCATGAGACACACACTGGCGAGACAACAAATTGTCCAATGAGAACATTATGCCCCGTTTACACACCAGTCCATTGAAACTTTAGTCAGATTCAGGCATAATCCATTTACGTTTGCTATGGTCTTCATTAGAGATGTTCCTAGAGACTAATTTCCCTGTCAGTTAAACGAAAATTCTAATTAAGACTAGTTTAAAAATACCAAAACACTCACGGAAAACCATCCAAATCTATTTCAATCAGGCTAAACATTTTCAGTGTGTGTACAGGTTGCAGGTTTCTCCCTACCTACACTTGTCAATCGGCTGTTTGGTCTCAGTGAGTTGAGGTCACCTTTTAGCTTTCCCTTTAGCCCAGGGGTAGGGAACCCTGGTCCTGGAGAGCCGCAGCCCTGCATGTTTTAGATGTCTCCCTGCTCCAACACACCTGA
>JAODTR010007883.1:0-10052 GCA_025399935.1 Amblyopsis rosae | reverse complement strand
AGCACTAAATAACCCAATCCACGACACACCTCCCAGAACCTCCAATACTGAATCCTCGACCAGTAAACATAAAGGATGGAGAAATGGTTAAAATCTATTAAGCTTCAGTCCCTCAAAGCCGGCAAAAGCGAAACCCAGGACATAACACGTCTGGACACATGTTTACTTTGACACTCATTTGTGTTTAGAACGAACAAAAGTGGTGAAAGCACACAGCCCTGAGGGGATCCAGTAGATGACTGGAGTATACCAGACATAGTACCGTTCACACTCTGGGTTCTGTTGGTTTAAAAATCAACAAGCCAGCAAACAGAACTAAAATCCAATTTAAAATTAGATAAGAGCCTGTGTGCTAGAATGTGTGGCTGTATACAATTAAAAGCAGATGAAAAATCTATAAAAAGCGGCTGTGCATGGTTCTTATTTACCTCCAGGTGTTTGAGTATGAGGTGTAAAAGAGTAGCAGTAGCATCCTCAACACCCCGACCTTACCTGTAAGCAAACTGTAGGGGGTCCAACCTGCTCTCCATTGACAGTAAAACATTGGATTTAAAAATACGCTCAAATGTTTTCATAACGAGTGATGTGAGGGCCACAGGGTGGAAATCATTTAACGTCTTAGGGGCCCTGACCTTTGCCAATGGCACCAAAACAGACTCCAGATGGCAGGGACTTTCCGTTGTCTTAGGGAGGTCTGGATAATGTAAGAAAAAATGCCAACAGTTTACTCCCTAAACCATCAGGATCAGGCCTCTTCTTTTCTTTAACACGCAAAATAGACTTGCATGTAGTCTCTTCACTGATTATGATGCTACAGCCCAAGGGCCCATTCCTAAAACAAGAGAGTTGATTACTAAAATCAATATTAAACCTGGAATAATATTTGTTTAAATCAAGAGCCATTTCAAGATCTGATTTGTCAGAAAATGATACGGATGTATTTTTATTCTGCAGTCCCACCATGGATTTGATACCTCTCCAAGCCAAACTAGAGCTACCTTTACTTAACTCATTCTTGACTTTAGTTTTATACTTGGATATAGCAAGAACAATCTCTTTCCTGACCCTTTTATGTGCCTATTTTGACATTATAAATGGCGCTGTTAAGAAACGACAGACATTTTTATGAAACTTCTTGGGGAAGGTCAGCATACTGAGGAGAGGTCGGCTGTCAAGTTTCATGTAAATCGGATGAGGCCTGTCAAAGATACAGCATCGCTTCCTGATTGGCAGTATTTGATGGTAGGCATGATTAATGGCAAGCTATGCCCACCAAACTTCTTGAGGGTCAAAGGGATATTTGTCAGAAGGGCTATCTGAAGTTTTATGTAAATTGGCTAAAGCATTACAAAAATACACCCAAAATGTGAATGTTATTGTTATTGCGCCCCCTAGTGGACAAATATGTTGAAATTGAGAGAGGGGTTTTGGACTAGGGCACCACATGTACGTACTATGTTATGTGAAGATCAGAAAGTCCTGTCACAAGATATTATTCTTTAAGTTTAAATAGGCCACACCTCCAAATTGTATTGGCTGATTGTAGCCAAACGATTTAGTCTATCAACATTATTTTAATAACTTTTGATAGGCATGGTCTATAGATGTTCCACGCTAAATTTAGTGACGATCGGACGTACGGCCTAGGAGGAGTTCGTAAAAGTAGGTTTTTCAGAAAATCCAAGATGGCGTAAAATCTATCATGACGCATTTTGACGTCTGGAGTTTCTAGGGAATCGGCAGAGACAAGTTTTGTAAATTTCCATGGCACGGCTCATGTTACCTCAACTTTGACCTGTTGATGGCGCTATAGGGAGCAATGGACCAGGATAAAAATGGGTGGAATGGCAGATGAATGGCACCTCTACATGCATGCCAAAATTGGCCACTTTTTACCACACCGTTCTAGGGGTTGCCTTTGACTTCAATGGCAGAATAATAATAATAACTAGGGTTGCAAGCAACACTGGGCGGGCCCTCGCGCCGTGACGCACGTCAAGGCGTGACGCGTACTCGGATATGAAATATTATGGGTGTTGAGTTAGATGATTATGTAGAAAATGTGGGCAACCTGCTAGGAACAGGGAATTAAAGCATTAAAACATAATTTTTCTGTTGCCAGTAGGTGGCGTTCTGACTTTAAGTGATTGACTTATTAATTGACTACAATTTGGTACAGATTTGAGCATTTATGGAGAAGTTATAACATTCTGATGTGTCTTGGCAAAAGATACACGCCGCCACGCCCCAGACAAGCAAAAACCCAGAATATTCACATAATATCATCAGGGTCTTATGGCTTGTCTGAGACAGTTTTGAAGTAAATTAATCTATCCAGCTAGGAGCAGTACGTCACAGCATAAAAATTGACATTTAATGTTGCCAGTAGGTGGCGCTATGTCTGTAAGTGAATATTGGCATATTTTAGTTTTTAGGGCGGGATAGTTATCAAATCTGTAAAGTCTGGTGTAGATACGAGCATGTCCACAGAAGTTGCAACAAATTGATGTTTCTTGGCGAATAATACGTTTTCATCACCATGCCACGGACACGCCCTTAAGCGAACTCTTACAGTTTGTACACATTTTAATCATCAATATCTTGTCATGCCACTGGACAAATTTGAAGTGGATGTTATTTATTCTCTAGGAGGCGTTTGTTAAAGTACGAAGCATGCAAATCGCCCAAAAATGACCTTAAAATGTAAAATGGCCGACTTCCTGTTGGTTTTAGGAAATCGCACCAAGAACATTTTCTGTCCGTCTACACGTCATTCATGTGCAATGGAAATTTTGTACATGTCTTTCAAACGTGCGGCGGGGGATGCTTTGTTAAAGGGTAACTTCCTGTTGCCAGTAGGTTGCGCTCTGACTATAAGGTAATTGTGACATGTACATGTGTGCAGGGCGGGACTCTTATGAATCTATTAAAGTTTGGTACAGATTTGAGTATGTAAGGAGAAGTTACATGAATTTGAAGTGTCTTGGCGAAGGATGATCCTTCGCCGCCATGCCTCAGACACTTTTCCTAGACAGTTTTGAAGTAAATGTATCAAACCAGCTAGGAGAAGAACGTCTCTTTCCTGTTGCCAGCTATAACTTTATGTAAATATTGGCATACAGATGTCTTAAGGGCGGGACGTTTATCAAACGTGTAAAGTTTGGTGCATTTGTGAGCATGTACACAGACGTTACACCAACTTCCTCTTTGATGGCGAATCATATATTTTCTACGCCACGCCACGGACACGCCCATCAGTGAAAACTCAATGTTTGTAAAAATTTTAATCCCCATAGTGTGTAAAATGCACAGAGCAAATTTGGAGGTGATTGCATTATTTCCCTAGGAGGAGTTTGTTAAAGTACGATGCGTGCAAATCGTCAAAAATGACCATTATATTCAAAATGGCCGACTTCCTGTTGGATGTAGGGAATTGCCCCAAGAGGCTTTTTTGTACGGCTGGACACCTTACATGTTTCACAGAAATTTCGTAAGTCTAGGAGAGAGTTTTCGGCGGGGCTGTTCTGTAGGGGGCGCCAGCGAGCCATTTTGCCTCGCCCATTCACAAGACACCTAAAATTTCCCAGGGAAGACATGTGTGCCAAATTTCCTGCGTTTTCGTGCATGTTTTGGCCCCTAATAAAAAATTAAGACGGAGAAAAAATAATAATCGGGAGGGATCCAATAGGGTCCTCATGCAGTGTGTGGTCGGGCCCTAATAATAATCGTAAGGGATCCAATAGCACACTGTGTGTGTCCAAAGACATGTCTAAGTACCCTCTATGACAAGTGCTTAGCGAGTTACAGCCGTAAGCTCTGAATCAATCAAAACCAAGCATTGCTAAAAGTCTCAATCAACGATAGATCATTCCCTACTAAATCCAAATATGCAGTTACACTTACCTGCTTAGGATATACAGTACTCCTATATTAGCCTTGTGAGACCATCCTGATCTAGCGAGCTTTCAGATTGACTTTGCCGTGAGAATCAGTCTTGAGAGACTTGAAATCATGGCGTCTGTGAACAAGTAACAACTGAACTTACCAATCAGTTTCCATGTGGCTTGTCAGGTTACTATCTTTACATGGAAAAGATGCTGCTATACAATATTTATTACTATAGTAGAGAACTGCTTACTATATCGCATTAGCAATATTTTCCAAACTAACAGCAAAATTACGTTTTGATCAAATCTTGCAGCCCTAATAAATATCTGTATTTCTGTGTGTGTGTGTGTGTGTGTGTGTGTGTGTGTGTGTTATGAGTACAGGTCCAGCTAGCCAATGTCATTTGAATGGTGCATGTGGCGAAGGCAGCAGTGTGTGTGACAGCGAGGCTCATGCCCGGCACACTATGCCATCGTCCACGCGGAAAGTGGTGCTGAAGGACCCGGAGCTGGCCAACCTCTTCTTCAAAGACGACCCCGAGGATGTCTTCTGCGATCTGCATGAGATCGGCCACGGCAGCTTTGGGGCGGTCTTCTTTGTGAGTCAGGCGAAGTTCAGGCTACCTGGAATATTACCTGTGTTTATCACTATACACAATACAGTGGTTTTCAGACTTTCTTATCCTCAATATGAAGCTATTCATAGACTCATTTGCACACAAGCTATGAACAACTTCTTTTTAATATATAAATCAAACATTTCTGCTCTTGAATTAGCCTTATGATGTCAGCTTTATGGCTAATGTTATACTTAAGGATATAAATAATGAAATAGGTCATTGTCCGAGCTGTTATGAACATTCATGAGTGTTTTCTGTCCTCAGCTTGATTTTCTGTGTCTTTAATCACCATGTCACCCTTCAGGCCCGCAACTCCTACTCCAATGAGGTTGTGGCGATCAAAAAGATGTCCTATAATGGGAAACAGACCACCGAGGTAAGGCCAACACACATTTGCAAACACATTGGAAAGGTACTGATTCAGAAAAACACATCATTGCATGATTTAACACTAAAACCACCAATAATCTCTGTATACCTAAAACCGGCAAAAGGTAGAATTTACCCATGCGCCAAGATATTGTGTTTCTAGTTCCAAAATGTACTCTCATTGTATTAATTGTCTTCGAAAAGTAGTTTGTTTAATAGTCTGTTTTGGTGCTATAGTTTTATAATTATGATGTAATGTAAGAACACGCAAATGTAGGCTATTCATGAAAGCAAAGATCACACTTGTCCATGGTCAAACCGCATTGTGTGTCGTCTCCTCCTTATAATAAGCAGAAACGAAGCCCAGGATCTCCCGAAATTGGTTATTCGACAGCTTTGAGTTGCGAAATATATTGAACCATTGCTCGAACCATCTCACTGTTCCCCAGTGAGATCTCTTGACAAATGTCACATCTGAGAATGCTTCGTACATAGGGTACTCGCTGTGCGCGCTTCAGCCACTGTACATTTTCTGACTGCAACACCAGATGGACATAAAAGCTGTTTCTTCAAATATTAGGCATTGTGTGTGGCGAGCTCACTGTGTGAGAATCTACTGTTATGAATTATGTAGATTCCGATCACACACTTGCATGCCTAGCAACATACAGTATAGTGTGTAAACAGGCTGCACGAAAATAAGAAACTTATATGCATTTTGATTACGGGTAAATATGACCCGGTGTGGTGGTTATAGGTTATAAATACCTGTTTTTAATCTGAATTTATCTTTATTATATTTAACAATATGGAGTGCAACACTACACCATTTTAGAAAAAGTCAAAGACTGGGGATCTTCAATATATTAATAAAACATAGTTATGTGCAATTGAAAAACCGCCACGGGTCAAATTTACTCTGTGGCATTTCTAGTGTTAATGTTAAGTTTGCATTACTACAAGCTCAGTAAAGTGTTCTCTATGACTCACAAAGTAGATTTTCTTAGAAAGGTATTTTCAAGTTTTTAAAATTTTTTTTTTTTATTTAGGGTAAAATATACCAAGTTGATAAACCCTACTCCCCAAAACTAGCCTAAGATACATACCAAGGGCATAGGTTTGGTTTGAACATTGGTAGGGAAACTCATAAACATGTGTCCTGTTTTCGTATATAAAATAGCTTTCTACCAATTTTCAAACAATCGCAACATCAAAATTATGGGTAGTCAATAATATACATAATTAGGGTCCTATGTTTGAAATTTAAACAGGCAGCACCTTTTGAACAACATTTCAAAATCGATGACTAGGCAGGCAACACTTACTGGCAAATAAAACTTGCAAGCAGTTCTGTTAAGATGTTTGGATTACAGTATGCTCTACTGTAGGCCTAGTAGAAGTTCACGAGGCACCTCTCTTTTCCTCATTGTCTATAGCAGGAGTCTATGTGACAAGTAGACCTACCTGCTGGCCGTGTAGTGTACTATGTTGGAAACTTAAAAACACGAACAATATTGTAATTGGCACTAAATAGGCATAAACAACTATAGATGCATTGTATTACACAAAATATTGCAGTGCGTATTACCAGAGACCTATAATATAGGAGCCTAAGGACTTTGGAATTACTCCACATGGGAAATAATAATTCAATATCAATATATATCGCAATATAAACTTGTGATATTAGTTTTAATCTCATTTCCGGTATTTCAATAAGATATACATTTGTCACTGAATGTCACTTAATGACAATTTCACTCGCAAATGTGACAAAAAAATCTTGCTGTGGAAACATGAAAAAATATTTTGGCCCACTTTGTGCGAGTGACTTCTAGCCACTATGTTCGCAGCTCTAATATGCTCAGTTGCGGAAGCTGGTGAATTTAGTACGGTGCAGAATGTTACATTTGTGACTATACCGTGTCCCCCCAATCGTCAGTTTCCGGAGCTGTAGAAATAAATGAACATCCTGCCATACACTGTGTATGGCATGGTAGAATGCCTGCTGTTCTTTGGTCAACTGGACATGTGAAGCCTTCATCTTACCAGAAGAAATTGGAAAAAGATTTTGGTTTATAATTTCTGTAAGAAATTGCTCATCATAAGTCTCACAGACACCTAGCGTGTGTCTGTAGTAGAAGGTACAATGCAATTCGTCTAGATTAAAAAAATTGTGTTTCTCTGATATTTACTTTAAGCCTGATCTACCAATACCGTGTTAATAGACCTTGGACCCTTGGCAGTTGGATCCAAGTTTCACCTATAGTTTGGCTGTACGTGGTCGAGGATACCAAATCCCATTGGTCTGTGCGTCGCTCCGATTCTGGTTGCCTGATTTCCACCAGCTGAGTGAGACACTGACCCCTAGTGGGCACATTAAATCACGAAATAGCAAATTCACTGGACAAACGCTGGACACCACAAAGCTCTTATACTTTTATCAGTGACAAAATCTTCAATCAGCTTGTCAATGTAGTTGTAGCCTCCCTGCAGGAATGTCCTGAGGCGGTCTTTACACTTACAGTCGTGTCGGATAATTGAATACCTCGCGGTGTATCTGATGACAGAATCACTGATCGGCAAGCACCTGAGTAGCACAGGAAAATTACAGGGGGGCCCATTAACATTGAACTCAATCCAAGGTTTGGTTTCGTGTAAAAGCAGTATTTCTACAGAAACTAATTCCATCTTATCGTGTCTATGTCGATAAGTGGGCTGCTCCTGTGTTTTTGCATGTCCAATTTGGGTATTTGACTATCATTTAGTCTGCTGCTCTGTATTCTGTGTCTGCTCCTGTCTGCCCAGGCCCCCCTGCTGTCTATTCTGCTGAACTTGAAAATGTCCAGGCCTTTTATGTGATTGGCAGAATCTAGCAATCTGACCTTTCTTCCCACAATTAAAACATTCACGTGTTTTCTCCCGTTGGTTTTCTCCTCAATGATCTGTTTGGTTTCTGCTGGCTGCACTGCTCCCACCGGAATACCCCTGCTTGGGTCTCTGACCCTGGAAAATATCAGGTGTTAATGCATCAATTACATATGCAGCTGTCTGCTCTGGCTTTTTTTTTTTTTTTTTCTGCAAATAGCTTTTCAGCATGTATAGCACGTTTAGCCAAAGTTTATCCCTCCGTCTGTTGTACGACACCTCTCCCGTTCTGCTCTGTCTCGCCCCCACCCTTTGCGTCCTTTGTTCTTTTTTCAATCCCTTTCTGTCGCTTCCTGGCTTCCTCTTGATAAACCCAAGATGCTGCCTTCATGTCTAACTCAGCCTTCATTAAGCGCTGCGCGAGACCCCCCTTCACATTCCCATACTTTTCGTCAACTTTCTCTTCCCTTCATCACTTCCGCATAGTCTTTGACTGTTCTCGACTCCATGTTTCCACCACAGGCAGTAACTGCTTTACTACCTGGCCCCATTGATAATGATTCCTATCCACTGGACACCCCCCCATAATCCTCACATTCTCTATCATATTCATCCAATTCTATCTTTCTTTAGACCTTCCTTACTCCCTTACTTCGTATTAAATTATACTTTGTTTTATCTTTTTCTGACTCCTCCTCTTCGTGCTCACGTAAGTTCTAGTACTGCCTATTTAATTATATAGATTTATAAAAATGTTTTACTACTAGTCTTATTGTATCTACTACTTTGTCACTGTAACACCTCTACTTGAGTTAACCAATCACAATTACCTTTCAACATACACTGTAATTCATATACACTGCAATTCAACATGCCCAACATACCCGTTCACACATAACACTTCTCATTACCACATTCAAAGACTTTTGTCACGTTTCTTATACACAAGACCAAATACATTACATTACTGTTAAATATTCACTTAATCAATTATACTCTGGGCTTTCCACCCAACCTCTTTGAAGGGCCTTATCCCTTCGGGTATTTCACCCAACCTCTTTGAAGGGCCTTATCCCTTCAGGTCTTTCACCACTGACTTTTTTTGGAGGGCCTTATCCCTCCGGGTCTTTCACCCGTCACAAATACCCTTGTATTATTGATCTACGGTACTCAGTAATTGAGTCTAGGATGTTACGGCCTGGCTCATGGGCCGTAAATCCAAAATAAACACTTAACTATCTAACAGAATAACATAGAATGAGGTGTGAATGTCTATAGGTGTATGTACTGGATATATGAGGTGTGTGTTGCATGCTAACTAAACTATGAAGCTAACCCAACTAAGAAACAAACCAAACTAAGCCACAAACCAACAACAAACAGAATGTGTGGTTCGACAGTACTTCAATTTAGATTCTTCCATCACAGAACTTTATATAAACAGGTGTCTGCTTACCTTTCTACTGTCACCCTTACACCTTCTTCCGTTGGATGTCCAATTTCTCCTATCAGTCTACTGCCTCCTTTCCATCACGTCGGGGGTCGCCAAATTGTTGAAACCTGGGTGGTTATCCTAGCACCAGTTCCCGCAGGTTCTTTGATGGAGTTTAAAGTAGGAGGAAACAATGTGTCCAAGTTTAACAAATCAGCTTTAATAGTAGATCAAAGATACAAGTACAGAGCTCTGGGTTAATCTACCTGTCCCTGGCCAATAACAGATTGTCAGTTCGAAGTCTGAACAATTTGAACTGACAATCTTCTTCTGACCCAGTGATTATATAGTACATAGGCGTGGTGTGTGAGAGTCATTGACGTTGGTGTCGTTTCTGAGACACAGGGTGGGGGCCAGCCTCCTCCTTGGTGATATCAGCTCTCCTCCCTTGATGCAGGGCAGCTCAGCCGTCACTGACAAGGCCAACAGCTCTAGACACACAGACTGTTTTATGCAACGTGGCATACTTCACTCGCACACATAGCTTAAGAAACCTTCCAACAAGCAAAAACAAGCCCTTATGAAGATATTATAACAAGTGATATATGCAGAATATTTTTACCTTGCCTAGCACAAAATGATTTTTCTACTGTGTGTGTGTGTGTATGTATGTGTGTATGTGTATATATATATATATATGTGTGTGTGCGCGTATATATTTATGTGTGTGTGTGTGTGTGTGTGTGCGCGTATATGTGTGTGTGGTTGGGTTGTGTTGTGTATATATGTGTGGTGTGTGTTGTTGGAATCTGGGTGGTTTTCCTAACACCAGTTCCTGCGTGTTCTTTTATGGAGTTTAAGTAGGAGGAGACACTG
>JAODTR010007881.1:0-10054 GCA_025399935.1 Amblyopsis rosae | reverse complement strand
GGGGTGCGTGTGTGTGTGTGTACCAGTGGTGTGTGTCTAGGTGTGTATGTGTGTGTGTACCAGTGGTGTGTGTGTGTGTACCAGTGGTGTGTGTCTAGGTGTGTGTGTGTACCAGTGGTGTGTGTCTAGGTGTGTGCGTGTGTGTACCAGTGGTGTGTGTCTAGGTGTGTGTGTGTACCAGTGGTGTGTGTCTAGGTGTGTGTCTAGGTGTGTGTGTGCGTGTGTGTACCAGTGGTGTGTGTCTAGGTGTGTGTGTACCAGTGGTGTGTGTCTAGGTGTGTGTGTGTGTGTGTGTACCAGTGGTGTGTGTCTAGGTGTGTGTGTGCGTGTGTGTACAAGTGGTGTGTGTCTAGGTGTGTGTGTGTACCAGTGGTGTGTGTCTAGGTGTGTGTGTACCAGTGGTGTGTGTCTAGGTGTGTGTGTGTGTACCAGTGTTGTGTGTCGTGTAGTCCAGCTGTGTGTCTCCTGACTCCCAGTCATCTCCAGCCTCACTCTCTCCATGTCCACTGTCCTTTGTGCTCTGCCAGTCCTGAAGATCACCGTACCTACAGCACACACACGCGCACACACACACACACACACACACACACACACACACACACACGCCTAGTGTAAACTTTGAGTATCTACTGAAAGAAATAAGTGCAGTTGGATGGTAAAACCATTGACAAACAACGTGTCTCCATACAATATTATTGCTACTTGACCTATACTTACTTACGTACTTACTAACTAACATACATACTAGATATTCCTAATTGATTCAAAGTTAGCTTCGATATGCAGCAGCATACATGCTTACTTATCTTTCTGCTGCAAGGTACGCTCCCTCCTGTTTTTATTTAAATCTGTCTATTACAGAAGCACAAAGCACAACACACCAGAGACGTTTTGTTTTGCACGGAAATGAGTCCGCTGTTGATGTTGCGTTTCTCTACCGTCAAAAACAAGCAAGGACTCTCTCGGCTGTGCGTGACCGTATTTGATAATATGCTGATAAAGAGTATAGCACGACCAAAGTCTTCTTCCCTCCACACACACACACACAGTCGCCACAGGGTTTATGAGACACACTTCCTACGGTGTTTGAGGTTATGACTACTTCCTGATTGGGAGATAGATTGGTGTGTTTTCCTTCTGAAGATTTTCATTGTCTTATTCTAAAGCAGGGGCAGGAAGACACATCCACCTGCCTGCCTGCCTGCCTGCCTGCCTGCCTGTCTGTCTGCCTGCCTGTCTGCCTGCCTGAATGTCTGCCAGCCTGACTGACTGTCTGCCTGTCTGTCTGTCTGCCTGACTGCCTGTCTGTCTGTCTGCCTGTCTGCCCGCAGGCCAGATGAGAGAAGGGAGAGGAGGAATATAGACCTGCCACTTCGATGGGAATACTTGTTGCCACGGAAGTTTGGCCTTGGCTGTATTTCTCCCTGATGAAGGAGTGCGAGGAGTTGGGATATCTGCTGTGAGGAGGAGAGGAGAGGGGAGGAGAGGAGAGGAAAGTTAGTTTGCTCCAATTTCAATTGAAATCATGAACCATGAACAGTCAGACTCAGGCTCACTAACTGCTTTTAAAATGTGTATGTGTGTGTGTGTCCATATATATGTTTATGAATGTGTTTGGAATGTGTGTGTGTGTGTGCGCGCGCGTGTGCGTGTGTGTGTGTGTTTGAGTGCACAGGAAGAGGCCCTACATTCAGCACTATTCTTCTCTGAGCGTTTCCTTGGCAGCAGCAACCTGACGTTTCCTGCGGGAAGCGTCGCCGTGCCAACTGGGGGAGGGGGGGCAGGGGTAGCACTTCCTGGTTTCTAATGGGATTCACGTGTATCTGGAGGCTTTTGCGCCAGTTTAATGGAACCCTCCGTATAGTGAATAGTAACAACTGGAGGTTATATAGTAATGATTTAACTATAGTGTGTAACTAAACAAACACCCCTACACTATATCACGTGTTCAGCGGAATCCTTTCTCTGTCATCTGACGTTGTCGCAACGTCAATATATTTGGAAGTGATGATACATTTATGTTTTACAAAGCAAAGCATTCAGCTGCCTTGACAACACAAATGAGCAACATCCTACAAGTGTTAATGGATGTGTAATCTATACTGCCTTTTCTCCTCTAACCACTTCAGGGTCTTTCAAATCAATACATCTTCGGCTGCTGAGGACTAAATCTATGTTGGAGGGCCCTCAGTACGTGTGAAGATCCAATCCATATGCTGTTACCAACACATATCATCTATCCTGTTAAATATGCATACGCTGTGATTATTTCACACTGTGTATAAACACATATTGTGTGTGTGTGTGTGTGTGTTTGTGTGTGTAGGGGGGGGTTAAAAGTTACAAGCTGATGGTGTTTTGTTAAACTGAAAACACATAGCTGGTCACACAGGCATGCACACACACACACACACACACGCACGCATGCACACACGCAAGCACAGGCTCAGTGAAATCCATTGTAACACACCCACTGTGTGCGTTGCGTTACAATGGCTTTCACTGAGCCGTATCTCCAATTGCACAGAGGTAAAACTTAATTAGGAAGCTCTAAAAGAAAACATCTGTGACGAGACGTGACATCCACTGAACATTAGTGGAAAGTGAAAACCCTCTGTGTACATTAGGGTCTAGACCACATAGCATGCATCAAGTATTCACGTGTTTTATTCCAAATTCTACATTCGTTTAATTGTTTCTGTTTTTCCATGGGTTGTAACTAAGCGACCAGAGCTATGCTGGATCATTTGCAGAGGTCAGCAGATTGCGTAGACTCATCAGAGCCAATCACCATGAAGAATGTCAGTTTTCCCTCCAAAACGTACAAGTCTTATTATTCTAATTATTTTATTTTCACATACACGTAGCAAAATGCATCCTCTGCATTTAACCCATCTGTAAATGGAGCAGTTGGCAGCTGCTGTGGACCAACTCCAGAGTCACATGACACTGGCTGGAGGGTGAACCTAACATGTTTGTATACACAGACACAGAGAGAACACTCACCAGGGTTCAAAGCCAGGACCTACTAGTTGTGAGGCCACAGTGCTATCCACTGGGCCACCAGGTAGACCAGTGGATAGACCATGTGTTTTAGGCTGTAACATTATTCATTCAAGGTATAGTAAATCATTTTCAAGGACGCTTGCCAACTTCAGAATCAAATAAAAACAAAAACACCTCTCCACAGGGTGTTCCCTCAGAAGGAGGCCTCACATTGGAAACACATTGCGAAGGCTTATTGTTCCTATTTACGGAGCCAGGGCTGAGTAGAAGTACCGGATTATTTTTCTCAGCACACTCAGAGAGCGGTTAACTAGGGCAGTGGTTCTCAAAGTATGGGTCTCGAGACACAGAGGAGGGGGTCAAGAGACGATGTTCATATGTGAAATAACATTTTTTTATTATTAGAAATAGCATATTTGAGCCAGAATTGTTAGTAGTGCAGTTTATACATTTAGTGGTGCAGCTTAGTGCATTTTGTAATAAAAGCATAAAAGTTGGTACACTTATAGACATTTGAAAAAAATTTGGATATTGAGCCATCATGCATTTTCAACATGTCACGCATGGCAACCATTTCTCAAAATGGCCGTCAGCGACAACTGATATCAGATCAATTTTCTTATCATTGATGGAAATAAGTTAATATTGAAGACATAACTAGTTGAATTTATTTACCATGCATAGTTATTGAATAATAGCATTACAA
The DNA here is from genome assembly GCA_025399935.1 of Amblyopsis rosae. NCBI lineage: Eukaryota > Metazoa > Chordata > Actinopteri > Percopsiformes > Amblyopsidae > Amblyopsis > Amblyopsis rosae. The sequence continues at coordinate 6,342 of JAODTR010007881.1, read as the reverse complement.
AGATGTGTTCTGCTTATATTAAAATACTATAACATAATATTATGGCTGTTATGCTCTGGGGATAGCGGAGGTTGTGAGTCTGTGGCACTGTTATTTTGGGTTTCGCTAGCTGAAAAGTTTGGGAACATATTTGGTGAACCTTTTACAAAAAAACTTTGCATTAGCTTACAATCGCTGAGCATACCTTTAATACAGAACATCTAAACTGGGCGTCGCATACCTGGACGTCAGGTGAGGCCGACGACAGCTCCAGGTTCTCCCCGAATGCGGCCATGGACAGCCTGACCAGGTTCCTCAAGATGCGGGCATGTTCGGCGTCCGTGCTGGCCCCGCCCTCCGAACCCCTGGGCCTCCTCAGAGTGGCCTGCTGAGACCCCACCCCCTCCTCCGCAGGGTTGCCGTGACGCTTCAGCGTGTTGCCGCGCGACGGGGAGGAGCACGAGGAGGGGTCCCTCGCCCTCCGCAGTGTCCGGGAGGCAGCGGAGGAGGAGGAGGGTGGGGCGGCGGCCGACACGCGCGGCGGGCTGCTGTCCAGCTCAATACTGCCCGGTTTGCGGAGCGTTTTGGAGCGGCCCGGGACCCTGCCGTCTCCGTCCAGGCCGGACTGGATGCTGGGCGATGACGGCACGCCACTGTACACCCTGTCCACTGGCTCCGCCCCCAGCGGCCGAGTCTCGACGTCACCCCCCGGTGGCTCGTCCTTGCGGCTGCGGAGAACAGGGACCAGCTGGATGTCCGACTTGCGGATGTTTCTCTGTGGCCGGCGCGGATGCCGCGTGTAGGTGGACTCCGCCGTGCGGCAGTTGTAGGCGTGGCGGTCCCGTTTCTCGGGGCGACAGAAGGTGGTCACCGTGGCGACGGCCAGCAGCAGCAACAGGCAAGTGGCGCCGAGGCAGACGGCCATGGTCGTGGTGAAGCTCAGGTGGCCGCGATTGCCCGGCGACAAATTCTTCAGGTGGTCCTTCAGGTTGATGAAGGTCACCTCCAGTGTTGCCGTAGCGACCAGGCTGGGCGTGCCCATGTCGGCCACGGTTACGTCCACCGTGCACGTCTTCCCGATGAGCTCCGTGGCATTGGTGGCGTTGACGAAAAGCTGGCCCGAGCTGCTGTCCAACCAGAACAGACCCGAAGGGTTGCTATCGCCGACCGAGAAGGTGAGCTGTCCGTTGGGCCCGGAGTCGGGATCCTCAGCCTTGACAGTCGTGGCCAGGAACCCCGTCAGTCCCCGTCGAGAAGACGGAACGACGGACGGGGCGGTGGAATGCTCCTGCAGCCTGTTGACTATTTCAGTCACAATCTCACCTTTATCGGCGTCGACCGGCACGCTCAACGAGGCCACACCCCATTTGGGCTTGGGCTCCGTGATGAGCGGCCGGTTGTCGTTGACATCCTGCACGTCGATGTGGACGGTGGCGGTGGCGGTGAGCGGCGGGCGTCCCTGGTCCACCGCCATCACGACGAAGGAGTAGCTGTGAGACTCCTCGTAGTCCAGGGGCCGTTGCACGCTGACCACGCCGCTGGAGGGGTGGACCGAGAACGCGGTGGTGGCCGTCCCCAGGTCGTTGGACTCCTGGATGTCGTAGGACACCATGCCGCTGAGCTCCAGGTCAGCGTCCCGCGCCTCCACCGTCAGGACGGGGACGCCGGCCTCGTCGTTCTCCCTGACGGAGGCGCTGTAGCGCGCCCGGGAGAAGACGGGGGCGTTGTCGTTCTCGTCCAGGACCTGGACAGCCAGGTACCTGGCGCAGGACAGCGGGGGGTCCCCGCGGTCCCGGGCCAGGAGGGTGACGTTGTAGCTCGTCACTGTCTCCCGGTCCAGGTTGCCGTCGGTGACCACCATGTAGTTGTCGCCGTGGATCCTCTTGAGGCGGAACGGCCCGGAGCCTGGCCGGATGAGTGCATCCACGTGGCCGTTATCGCCGGTGTCGGCATCCGACACCATGACCAGCGCGAGGAACGTGTCCCGCGGAGCCCCCTCCATCACCGTGGCGACGGGGGAGTCCGGAGGCGTCCACGTGACGTGGATCCTCGGGGCGTTGTCGTTGACGTCCATCAGCTTGATGTGCACCTTGCAGTGGGAGGGGACGGAGTTGGGACCCCGGTCCCGTCCCTGGACATCCACCTCGTACGTGTGCCGGGCCTCGTAGTCCAGCGGGGCCTTCAGGGCCAGCTCTCCGCTCTGGGGGTCCACGGCGAAGAGTCTCTGGATCTCTGGAGGGGCGTGGCGGCTGAGGGAGTACTCCACTTCCCCGTTGGGCCCCTGGTCTGGGTCCGAGGCCCTCAGCTGGAGCACCGCAGTCCCCTTGGCCGTGTCCTCCGACAGCTGCAGCATGGGGGCGGGGTCCTCGAACGACGGGCTGTTGTCATTGGAGTCCAGCACGCTGACGTGCACCAGAGTGCTCCCGGAGCGCGGCGGCATCCCCCCGTCCCAGGCCAGCAGCGTGAGCTCGAAGGAGGCCTTCGCTTCCCGGTCCAGCTCCGCAGCGACCACCAGCTCCGCCTGCACGGCCCCGCCGCCCGGAGCCACACGCACCTCCAGGGCGAAGTGTCGGCTGGGGGACAGCAGGGTATAGTTCTGCAGGCCATTGGGGCCGGCGTCCGGGTCCTCCGCCCGGTCCAGCGGGAGCCTCATGCGGAGCCCCGCCGCCTCCGAGATCTCCACCTCCTGCCGGGCACCAGGGAAGGTGGGGGCGTGGTCGTTGAGGTCCAGCACCTCCACGAGCACGCGCAGGTAGTGCACCGCCCCGGCACGCCTGTAGAGGACGCTGAAGGCCAGCTCGCACCGCTCTTCTGCTCGGCACAGCTGCTCGCGGTCCAGGCGATGGAGGGTGGTGACGACGCCGTCCTGCGTGCCCACAGAGAAGGGCAGGGCGCGGCCGTGCTCCACCACCTGGAAGTCCTCCAGCGTCCCCGTGTCGTTGGCGCCCCGCCGACGGACGTCAACCGCCAAGTACCCCACCCGCGTCCCGGCCGCCTGCTCCTCCCACACCTGGTACAGGACGGTCAGGGAGTCCGGGTCAGACGCACCAAGCCCAGAACACAGAGTGAGTAGAGCCAGGAAGGGCAGCAGGAAGACCAGCAGGAGCATGATGGGTAGTCAGCTGTGACTCACTCACTGTGTAAACACACACACACACACACGCGCACATACGTACAGGACATACACACACACAAACATACAGGACACACACACACACACACACACACGCATACAGGACACACACAAACATACACACAGGACACACACACACACACAGGACACACATACACATACACAAGTCACACGCACGCACACACAATACAAATTAAGTTGCAAACGGTGCGGTATATGGCAAACCGTAACAACTGTGTTGTTATTAAGAAACATTATTTGAAAATCCTAATCATAACAAAACACAGATGATATAAAAAAACTATTATTAAATATCTACAGTATCTTATAATTTACATAATAAGTTATATTTATATATTTATTATAACTTCAATGTAAATGTAGCTGTGATAGCTAAAATACATTTAGTTTATAGACTCAAATCTCTGGCATTTTGGTTTACAATGTGCCAGAACCCAATGCTATGCATTTTATGATGCAACTTACATATAATATATATAGAAATGAAAATAATAATGTAATTACCTTGTTTTTGAAAAGCAGAGAAAAGCCATTAATATTTCAGGGAGGTAATTCTAGAAGATTATAATATTATCATCCTCTGTGTCCCATTCACTCTCTCTCTCTCTCCATCTAAACGCAGGAAAGTTTATCTCTCAACTGAGAAGTCTGGATTTGGGATTTCACCTACCCCCACTTCCCCCAGCCAATCAGAGCAGAGGGGCGGGGCAAACGCAGCTCCTGTCTGGACATCATGTTGATCGGCCCCGAGGAGCCGGCCTTCACAGAGCCTTTAGAGAAACCTGATGCCGCTCTGCTGTAGAAGAGTTTATCTGCTCTCGCTGTTGGCAGATTTATCTGAGCTCCATCTAAAGCGTAGACGACTAACAGGCCAAAGACGACGACATTAGACTTGTTAGAGACAACTTTATTAGAGTCTACTGTATACTTATTAATAAAATATCACCAGGAGTCGCTGCTTATTAAAGGTTAGAAGGATTCATCTCTAAGCAAACAAGTTCTACCTTGTTTGCAGGCTAGCAGATGCAAAAACGTTTAAATGTGATACATAGTTCATTATGTAATGCTGAATATATTAATATAACACCATGTTATGAAGCATATATGTTATTTATTGATTAGCGATAACATGTCAGCACGCCATGGCTAGTGTTGGTTTGTTGAAACAGAAAACTGATCTCAACTATCAATTCTCCCTCGGGGGCCGACATGTTAGCACCGCATCTTTGCTGTAGAGCTATGAGGATTACACACACGCACGCACACACACATACACGCACGCACACGCACACACACGCACAGACAGACACAGCGCCGGCGAAGATTATGATATCAGTTAAACAAACAATCACGTTAAGACCCCTTGTCCACACACTGGGTGTGTATGTGTGTGTGTGTGTCCGTGTGTGTGTGTGTGCATGTGCGTGTGCGTTTTAATTGGAATAGCAACTGCAGGACCTGGAAATGTGTTCAAACCTTCATACCTTCTTATGTGCAGTCAACCCCTTACACACACAGACAGACAACCAGTGCCTAATGCTAATGATCCGCTCCTTGGTAACAGTGCATGTGAATAGTACACATGTGAGTAACTTTCACCGTGGCACTGTTTAATTGAGTGTTTGGAGGAGGGGTCAGTCATTCTCCAGAACGCTTGCTAACTTAGATCTCAAATCAAAACAACATCCCTCCGCCCCCACACACATCGTAACTCCGCGGCTTTGCTGTTGTGAACGGTGCTCGCCTCTTTGTTCATGTTCATATTTACAGAGCCAGGGTAGACGTATCAAATTATGTTTTCAACACGCACAGAGAACGGTAAGATAGAGCAATGCAAGGAGATATGTAGTGAATATGACAAATCAAATTAGCTTACAATTATCTTACAATCACTGACTGCACATTTAATTTCACACTAGACATTGTAAACATTGTAGTAAAGTAAATACAAATGCTTGATCTTCGAGCATGTCTGCCCACGTGTGTGTGTGCGTGTCAATCAACATATTTCTCTCTAATCTCTAGCTCTTTTCCTCCCCCCCCGCACACACACACACAGGCGCAGACACACACAGCTCACAGTGAAGAGGTCAAGGGTCATCCTGAACTAATGATCATGTGACCTAAAGGTGACAGGCTGGGAAGCTGATCTTAACAATGAACACACACACACACTCTCTAAACCGAACCACAAACAGCTCACTCAGCACAGCAGGTCATTTACCACACAGTGTGTGTATGTGCGTGTGTGTTTAGGAGGTCAGTGGCCTATGCAATAAACTCCAACCTTCTCCACGCTGCCTCCAGCCAATGGGCCAGGTCCAGGCCCCAACCAGAGCACCGTGATCTACCACCACCTCGGCTGCTACAGGAGAAATAATTAATTAATGCGTTAATTAACGCCTTATCATAATACAGCGTTAACTTGCCCAGCTCAAATATATATATATATATATATAGCAGCATTTTCTCATATCTTTACTATTTATACTTTTGTTTTACTTACATACAATTTATGTATTTTTAGATCTACATTTATATACTTTTTCTATTTCTGTTATATGTTTTAACTTCACAGTAAACAATGTGCAGTGGTCTCTAAATTTTATCCACAGATGCATGTAGTATGTTTTAAAGCACTTTGCAGATTCTGAGGCTGCTATTGTTTTGACGATTGAATGATAAGTTAATATGTAATCAATGTGTGGTGTAAAAATTATTAATCTCTAATGACAATCTGCTGTCAATACTCCTGCTTATATATTTAAGGAAGAGAACATGAGTGTGAGTTGTTATGGTTACAACATTACAACGTTGCAGCTATGATTTGGTTGCAGGCAAGAGCCACATTTGAGCTCCATAAATCATGACACGGGGGATGTTATTTCAGCACAACTCACAACCTAGACTAGAGTTTACAAAGTAAAGAATACATCTGTGACATTGACCGTGTTTAAAGTAGACCAGATATATTTTTAATAGAGCTGCAAAAGGTAATTCAACTACAAGTGGCTTGTTGCTGTACAACTAATAAGTAATAACAGTAATACATGCAGCCATCACATAAACTAGCAGGCAAGATATGAGTATTTCGTTATCTATAAACTATTTATGCAATATTATATGATAGTATATCCATCCATCCATCCATCCATCTTCTCCCGCTTATCCAGAGTCGGGTCGCGGGGGCAGCAGCTTCAGCAAGGGAC
>JAODTR010007880.1:0-10054 GCA_025399935.1 Amblyopsis rosae | reverse complement strand
AAGGTACCTCGCAGTGCCGCACGGCCTCGGAAAATCTGCCAAAGCACCTCGGACAAAAAGAATCAGCAGATCTGTATGTGCATTTGATGTTGTTAGCCTGGCCTAGCCTGTAACATTTAGCAAGATTTCCTCACATTTTATTTTGTTTTCTTTTCATGTCTACAAATAAATGTACATTACTTTTGAGTGGCACAATATTACCCAAATCCTTCCACTGTTCTCTACTATGCATACATCTCACTCTCACTAGAACGTGTTTTAGTAAAACAGATAATTTGCTCCACTCCCCCAAACATAGGCTTATTTTCTGCCTATTTCTTACTACATTCATCAATTAAAACCACATTGATTAAGTACTGTCTTCATGCAGAGATGTATGGCGTAAATCCTGTTAAGACTGAAATAAGACTGTTATGAGCGCAGACATATTCTTTGGTATGGAAACTGGGACTAGTCTGAGAGCACACAGAGACAATATGGTTGGAGGATTTTCCACAGCTCCCTTGTGGTTTGTAATAATATCTGGGCTGATTTCCCCAAACTACTCCAAGGATTTAGTTCATCTGTACCGAGGGGCCAAGGCTGAAGCAACTGTCAAAGTGTGTGTGTGTATGTACGCGCACGCATGCATATGTGAGGAATCAGCCTGTATTAACGTGTTGAGGTTTGGGGTTGGCAGCATGCGAACACAGAGGACAAGTTGGGTTTTATTCTCTTTTATACAGAGGCTTTGGATGCCGAATTCCCGCTTGAAGGGTAAGGCGTGGAAGGGTTGGGGTTGTAGCGGGGTGGAGACCTTCTGCTCTTTTCTCTCGGGTACTAGTCCACATCCCCCAACCTCTGCGAACTGGTTTTCCGTCTGCCTATACAGGTTATCTCCCTCTGAGATGCAACTGAGAAATAGTCAGGAAAATCCTACAGTACTAGAACAGCTGAACTTCATTGGTGATTATTCAGTCACTTTTAATGATGGAAGGGGTGTAATGACTTCTATTTAACATCAGTTTGAATGTGATTGGTTAATTCTGAACACATCCCCAGTTATAAGAGGGTGCACACACTAATGCAACCAGGTTATTCATTGGTTCCTTCAATCATAGGCAAGGGTGTATTGTGTACGATATATTTGCTCATGTTTAAGGTGTATAGTATGTTAATATGTACATTACCATACAGTATAAAGTTATTATGGGTGTTGTTGACCAATTAATGATCATACAGTTGGCAAGGGTGTATCGTGTACAACATTTTTGCTTAGGTTATCTTACCTTGGTCTTAACACACTGATTTAAGGCCCGGGAATACTACCAAATGCGTGGCCTAGTTTCCTGTGAACAATATTGGTGTAAGAGATTTGCTTAGTAGGGCGTCCATTGCCGTCTGTAGCGGGCTTCACCTTTTCGCACAATCAACGCGCACATATCCACGTGGACAAAATCTTTTGGAGGTATGATGACAGTCTATGCGAACTGTATGTATGTTAACCCTAGCAAAGTATACCTGGGCCTTAAGCACTGCAGTATACTGGCTTTAAAGCTAATGATTTTTACACCTCAGATGGGAGTAATACCACAGTAATTTTTGAAAACATCAGTCTGTGCTAGACATTTTGAGGAACTGCCAAATTCAAATCCAATTTCTTCAATCAATCCTGTTGTTTTTGAGGAGTTGTCATTTATCTTGCCAGACCAACGGGAAAAGAAGTCCCAACGTATCTGATTGTTTAACTCAACAGATGGTTGGGCCTGTTTTCCAGTCACGACAGCTGTGGGTTGTCTGTTTTCATCCACTGGGACAGAGGCATTGGAGGTCAGGTGATAGATCTATGTGACTCAACAGATGAGGCCAATGAGTGACCCTTGACCTGCAACATGATGCCAAATTTTTGCAGACAATTTATTTGTAATTCTCTATTACTATTATTACAAATTACATGGTAGGTGTTAGTTGTGTATTTACACCTTAAATACACTTTTTTAAATTTCTGTGTCTGAACTCATTCACTTCTTTCTATCCAATATTCCACCTGTACTGAGTTCATTTGATAATGTAAATGAAAAGTTTGTTGCGGAATTTTGTTTCGTGTTGTCCTGGTATTCAGTAAAAATGACCAGAAAATACAATGTTTTAAATCTAAGGTGGCTTTTACATCACTCGCTGTAGTAATTTCAGTATTATGAATACACACACGATAAGTGTCTTCTCCCACACTGAAAAAACAGTAAAAGTGGCAAAAAAAAGTGTCAAAAAAACAAAATGGCACATAACAGCAGACTTTTGTGCTTGGGTGACCCATAAAGTGAAGAGAACATAACCCCACCTAGCACATCTGTAAAAATGCAGGTGGTCGGACTTGAGCAATAACTTCCGTGTGATAATTTTCGCGCGCACCCTTGTAGCTACTATTCTGCATGTTATCCTAGAAACACCATATCCATGGAAATCCACACTTGTGTATAATGAATCACTTTCTGTTAATTGGTGAGCACGAGGAACTGAAAGGTGTTGCGGTTCTAGACGAGACCTAGCGTTGTGTGTGGAGGGTGCGATGGGGAGAGATAAAAGTACTGCTTCAAATTAGCACGCTCAACGCAGTGTCTTAAACTGCAGGTTGAAAAACATCCTATTTTGTTTCTGCTCTATATTCCCACGCGACAAGTTGGAGTTCAGCCTGATTTAATGAGTTTGACTTGAACAGCGACATTACTTACATTTGTTGAAGGTGGTTAATGTCAAAGCAAAGTCGCATCAAACTGTTGATTCAGAGATATATTGTCCATTTATATTCAGTCATCTAAGTTAATTGCATCATTTTACATTTGCTTTTTTCTTTTTTTTTTGCTGCTAGATATAATGTATTAACCCTAAATAAGACCAATCATCTTTTTGTGTGGATTTTAATAATAATATATATATATATATATTATATATATAATATATATATAATATAAACGGGTCTGAGAGCGTAGCGTGTGGTAGCTTTAGTCATCTGTGTTAGTCATGCAGAGCGCTGTCACGCTTTCCCTCTGGGTTACAGGAGGACACATGCCGTTGACTAACTCCCGCTGTTTGTTTCTGACAACGCAGCATTATAACGACAATAATAATATGGGTTTGCACACAAGGGGAGCAGGTTAAGATACCGGGCCGGGCTAATGTTTCACCCTGGCTGCGTAGGCAGGAGGGGTGACGACTGCCCCGCAGCCATGGAAAAACACAGGGAGATAAGGGAGAAGAGGGCGGGCGAGAGAGAGAGAGAGAGGCGGAAAAGGGAGAGGAGCCAGGGCCAAATGTGCTTGGCGCGATAACCCGCCACACCGGCGGGACATCTCCACTTCTCATTGCCTGGCCCCCTTTAGCTGATGACTCAGCAAACAGTACACCAAGTCTCAGGGCCCTATATGTGTCTTGACTCATGGGCTCTTCATGTAAAACCTTTATTCAGGCAGGCAGATACTGTACGGCTACATACTGTACCGTAGCGTTCAGTGAAGTGAATGTGTTGTTTGCCGGACCATGCGTTTCAACACATATTTATCTCACTACTGCTGTTTGTGTGTGTGTAAAGCATGTACATGCACCATGTTTATCTCCTGTATGCCTGTGTGAAGTGTTTGTGTATGAGAGAGAGAGAGAGAGTCCAGCTTGGTGAATTATCAGGTAGAACATTCATTAGCTCCACAATGAGGTGAAACTGATGTGTGGGCTAATGTGTATATGTTTCTATTTAAGGCTTATTATTTAAGTATAATGACTCTTGGCACTACCCTCTCTTGTTGACGTTTCCTCTGGATTATATCATACATCCTGCCCGCAAACCACACGCACACACACCAGAGACTCAGGTCTCTTACCTGTGTTTTTATTTTATTTATAAAAAAAAATGTTTTGCTGGTGTCATGCTTACTAGAGGTTGTTATTTTCTCTGAGTGAGAGAGAGAGAAGGGAAGTAAACAGATGGGGGTGAAAGAGAGTCTGTTTACACTTATATAAGTGTGTGTGTGTGTGTGTTGTATGAACATGTCGGGGCAGCAATGAAACTCTATTCCTCCCAGTGGTCACAAGGAGCAGGTGGCAAAACAACTCCCTCGAACGCACGCACGCACGCACACACACACTAATGCCTCAGCCTCTTGTGTTAATCTATTTCCCTCCCTCATTTTAACAGTGGTGCATTATTCCAAAAGGCACACTCACCCTGATAAGAACAGTGTAATTGAAATTCTATACTGCAGGTATTGTAGTTACCGCTCTAATACAGAGTAAAAAAAATTTTTTTAAATCTATCTACAATAATCTATCTATTGCCAAAAGTATTGGGACACCCCTCAGAATCATTTAATGTAGGTGTTTTAATCACTTCTCAGGAGCTCACTGAATTCAAGCGTGGTACTGTGATAGGTTGCCACCTGTGCATTAAGTCCATTCGTGAAATTTCCTCACTACAAAATATTCCACGGTCAACTGTTAGTGGTATTATAACAAAGTGGAAGTGATTGGGAACAACAAAAACTCCACACCATGAAGTGGTAGGCCACATAAAATCACAGAGCGGGGTCAGCGCATGCTGAGGCACACAGTGCGCAGAAGTCGCCAACTTTCTGCAGAGTCAATAGCTACAGACCTCGAAACTTCCTGTGGCCTTCGGATTAGCTCAAGAACAGTGTGTAAAGCTTAATGGAATGGGTTTCAGTGGCCGAGCAGCTGCATCCAAGCCTAACATCACCAAGTGCAATGCAAAGCAGTGGTGTGTAGTACGCTGCCACTGGACACTAGAGCAGAGGAGACGTGTTCTCTGGAGTGACAAATCACGTTTCTGTCTGTTCACAATCCTTTGGACGAGTCTGGGTTTGGCGGTTGCCAGGAGAACGGTAATTACCTGACTGCCTTAGTTCTAGTGAAAGGAACTCTTAATGCTTCAGCATACCAAGACATTTTGGACAATTTCATGCTCCCAACACCTTTGGAATGAGTTACAGTATAGCGGATACTGCGAGCCAGGCCATCTCGACAACAAATGCGCTTCTAAGAATGGTCCAAAATTCCTGTTAACATACTTCTAAACCTTGTGGACAGCCTTCCCAGAAGAGTTGAAGCTGTTATAGCTGCAAAGGGTGGGCTAACCATATTAAATCCTACGGATTAAGAATGGGATGTCATTAACCTTCATGTGCATGTAAGGCAGGCGTCCCAAAACTTTTGATAATATAGTATATCTAGTAATATAGTGTTGCATGTGTTGTCCATAATAGAAACTTAGTCGAGCGCATATGCCCTGTAAATAAGGAAATTTCAGTGATTTTTGATAAATTCTTAACCCTTTAGGATAGATCACCTGGTTTAAATACACATTATATTAAACATAAGAGTGTGTGAAAGAAACTGTAATATTAATTAGTTAAGTTCTTTCCTAGTGGCCAGATATTAAAGGAGTAATTTCATGCTCCTTTTCACTTTAAATTTAACAAGCCACTGCCCACCCCGCCCCAACTTCCACGTAGCTGTGTTGAAGTGAGGCTACGATTGCTGACTGCTAGTGAACCACATATTTATTTATTTTCAGCAGTGTTTTTAAGGTGTTAATATTCTGCATTAATTCCGCCTCGCCGTCCAGACTACAGTAAAGGATACGGAAGGCAGAATGTATTTTGTTGTTGTTTGTGTCAACCACATAAACCACAGCAGCAGCTTAGTCACACAGCCCTGTGTAGGAAGTGTTACGTTTTGAAAACCAGCCATGTATCTACTTAGCACAGTATTTCATGAATGAAGGATAAATTCTACCATAGCACAACATAGCAGCCATCCTTGCCCGCTAAACAGCCATGATGTTTAGAGGTGCTTATATACCCATAAGTAGGCATGGGACGATATGAAAAATGTATATCACTATTATCCTGCCCAAAATAATTGTGATAGATGATATTATCGCAATTATTTCTTATATTATTATTATTAAACTCTTAAAATGGCACTAAAACATATGGAATCACTTTATCTTAAAATTTGTCAAGAAACAATTATTTGTATTATCATGACATATCTTTTTTTTGTGTGATTATTTTTGTTTTGAAACAAGTATTTCAACAAATCAGATATATTTTTATGTGGGGGACACAATGGGCAGGCCGAGCCTTCAGCCATGGTAGTAATTGACAGACAGATGCAGGCTAATAAATCAATTCGTAAATTAATACAATTGGACTGTACAAGTGAGCTAGACAGCTTTTTTCAAGTCACTTGTGAGAATATTCATACTTATGTGAGGATATTCACGATTATCACGATAATGGACATTCAACACGATACGATTATCGCCAGTATTTTAACGCGATATAATATCGTATATCGCTGAATTTCTTGCAGTTTCTTACTTGAAGTCATTTCAAAAATAAAAGAACATAACATCCAGGAAGAATCTACAATAATATGAGGCTAGTTACAGTGCAGTAGTCAGTTCTATAAATATTCCTTTTTATCTATAAGTATTTTAAAATGTTTAATTTCTAAACTAACCAAACATATCTTCAACCAGTGCTTTAATACGGAAGCAGAATGTGTATTAAATATAGTATTGTATATGTCAGATTACAGAACTCCAAGTGAGCAAGTGAAGAAGTGGGAGACAAGACAGAGACCGGTAGCGAGCATATGTGTATTTACCTTAAAGCACATGCTACTGTATGTGTTTGGATGTATTGCCGTGATCTTTCAGTTTATCCAAATAATCCATCGAATAAACTACAGTCTTCCAGGTTTCAGAAAATGGTATGAACTGAATTTTCATAAAGTTACACTAATTTAGTTGAAAGTTTGACTGAGATGTTGATGGGGATGACAGGCGGAAGGAACAAATCGGCTTTCTGTCTGGTCAGACTGCATGTCAATCATAACAATGGCGATGTTGAGTTATTTGGTACCAGACTGCCTACTAGACTATTGCAGTAAAATGTTACATCATGTTTAGTAGCCTGTTTCATTCAGGTGAGAGGTTAATTTAATTAATTCATGCTTTTATTTGCATTGTCATGATCGATCATGAAAACGTATGCTCGAGCATTGCTGTCAAAGACGAGTACTCAAGTACTCGTGCCCATCCCTAGTAGAAGCAGCTCAACATTTGTAGTTAATAGATTTTTATTTCAATTTATCTTATGACACCGTCAGAACACTGTACATGTTTTATACAAGTGTGTATTCTTCCTGGCTGTTTCTCATGGTTGTTGTAAAGTTTGATAAAGCCTTGTTGGACTGTAGAATAATCTATGCACCCATACAGTATGCAGCCATGTTCACTCTATATTGCTTCTGGGCTAGCTATGTGTTCGCTATAGAAGCTAAAACATTTCAGCTACAGTAGTCCTTGCTAGGTGGCAAGGAAGGAAATGTGCTTTACATACACACCTACACACTCCCCAATAGAAGGCATGAAAACACAAAGCAAGTCAGCTAGTATGGCAGTACAATGTTTGATTGCAAACATAGACACACATTTTCACAGTTCAGTAAACCCCATTGGTTTACTTGTTTACAATATTATTTGCCCAGTAATGTTTCTCTTCTCTATCTTTCTCTCACTCTCCAAAAGCGAACGTTAACCAATACTTTGACAACTCTGTAAACACAGACAGGTTTCACACTGACTCACCATTTGTTATCTTCTCCCTTTTCCTTGTCTGTCTGTCTGTCTGTCTAATGTGTATATATGTCACGCACTGTTCCCTGTTAACTTGATGTTACCAAGGCAGTGTCACTGTTGATAGAATTTAATGTCTGTATACTATGTGTGTTTGAGATCCTGTTTGGTTAACATGGTGTTATGCAACAATGAACATTCAGTCAGGTGGGAAACTAGTGGTTTTATCATGTCTGGTTGATGGAAATTGCCATTTATTGGTAAGCTTTTCGTAATTAAATGGTATCAAATCATGGCTCATCTATACGCTTTTTTACATGAAATGTACATTACCTGATTACAATATTGAGCTCAATGGTTTGAGGGAACTACTTGTTCAAATAAACATTGACTTGTCTCCCTCAAGCCATACTGATTTGCATACACTGTTGGCTATTGAGTTTTTTGTTGCTTACGCATAGAGAGGTCAGCTAATGTGTTTTAAAGGTTAAATAATCTAAAATAGTTAAGTCATGAATGTGCATTTAAAGGCCCCACTTCTTCTAAGGTTGTGACGTCAGTAGAAGGGACTTTGCACCTGGAGCAGTGGGACTTTTAGCGCATTTGATACGTCAGATCCAGGCATGTAATGAAAAACTCACCACTGGTACTTGTTTATCTGTTTAACTTACACTTTGTGTGGTTTTGTCCCCTAAATATGTTTAGTTATTTGTAGTTATGTTGATAATTGGACAAAAAATAAAATGTTTTTGCTATTAAATCAGCAAGGGGAAAAATATATGTGTGGCTGGATTCAAATAATCCAGCCACACACATATTTGTCCTATTATGAATATGGGTGTGCATATAAATTTTTCCTGGATTACCAAAAAAGTATAGCCACGTCAACAAATTATGATTCATATTTACATGATGATTCGTATTTAAATCTATCAGATTTTATTTAGGGGTTTCAAAGATTAAAGGGCCACTTTCTGTTGGTCTATCACATAAAATCTCAGTAAAATACATTTACGTTTTGTTCAAGGGGTATGCATAATTTTGCAAGCAACATACGATATATACACTGTATATATATTTTGTTGTGTGTTTTTTTTTTTTGTTTTACAGTATTTATCAGTATCACAATACAATTATTACAATTCTAACCTATTATATTTCTAGCTGTTTGATGGAGAACAATAGCAGCTGTCAGGGCTGTGCAACTAACCTACATTTGATTTAAATGTTGGCTCCCAAAGATCAAAAGAAGAATGTAATCTAGAAAAAAAAAATATTATTTAGCATATTACGTTTTGCATAGGGATGCTCATTTATAAAATAAATTCTGACTGATAACAGTAACTGTATGTGCGCGGCTAGTTGACGTTGCTTTAGCTAGTCGGCACCAGAAATACTAGTCGGTATTTTGTATTTTATTTAATAATCTTTTGAATGTAGTACTTTCTCTTATTCAGTCAGTCAGACGCTGTTAACGCTGCATAGTGACGTCAGGAGTGGTGTGATTCAATGCATTCAGAGTGACGAAGGAGTGTGGACATACAATGCTCAGCAGATATGATTCACATGTTGGCCACTAACCCTGCTCCCACAAGTTGACTCTGAGTGGACCTTTAAAGCGAATCTTGGTGCTGCAGCAGCCAATGAGAGAGCAGATTATTGTGATTTCAATATTGACCAAAATAATGGTGAATAAGATTACATTTTATTCATAATCGATCAGCCCTAGCGGCTGTAAACTGAAAATATGTGTTCATGTTTCTTAACATATTTTTGGCAAACATGACAGAAAACAGAGCTAGGGTTTAACTTCGTCTAGAGTATGATAAACAGCCATGATACAATATGACCTATTTATGCCATGCCCTGCGGAACAATACTAATAATTGATAACTGTTTATTAAGTGGTTATTAACCTTGAAAGGTTGACCCACAGACATGAAAGCGTAGCTATGATGATTCAGTGACTAATTTATGCTATACAGTATATATAAACTGTAAATATGTCTAATTATATAGCCTGCATTTATGTACAATTCCAAATCAACATTGATTGTCCTTTCAGTGCATGTTTTAAATTGAGGAATTTGCTATGTCTACTATGTATTTCTTATTAAATCCCTTTAGAAATCAGAGTTTGTGTCCTCAGCTTGTGTTCTCCGTGGTATTTGGTGGTATGTTTGAGAGAGACAGAGATGAATATTATCCTGCGCCACCTCTGTTGAAATTCATTCCGGGCAGCAATGAGGAATCACTTTCTAAGTATGTGTCTGTGAAGGTGGTATCAAATTGTTATTAAGTGCAAAGAGACTGGCTAGTGTCGGTTGGCTGCACGTGTGTGTGTGTGTGTGTGTGTGTGTGTGTGTGTGTGTGTGTGTGTGTGTGTGTGTGTGTGTGTGTGCGAGCGTGTACTGCAGC
>JAODTR010007879.1:0-10054 GCA_025399935.1 Amblyopsis rosae | reverse complement strand
TTTCTATTTTTTGGTACATCTTGCCCTGGCCTTGATTGTTACTGCATTCTCCAGCTGCTAAATGGTCATTCTAACAGATACAGAAAGGGGTTTTGAAATCCTTATTTAGAATGAACCAGCAAGGTAAAACTGGCCCAAGGGCCAGGTCAGAAACTGTATATACAGTACCCTGTATAGTACTCCGTTAAAATCCTTGACAGATTTAGGTGGGCTTCTTAGACACAGATGTCTATAAATAGAACAACTCTACATGTGGTGAGCGGGTGCCTCTTTATTTATTCTTGGCTTGAGGCCCTTCCCCATGGAGATGGCTGTGATGGGCCTATGATGTTGTTACTGAATCTCAGCCTCTAAACTCAGAAAGCGGATGTTTGATGAGCACCGCTGAGCGCCGGACAGACAGACCAATAAAATACACCAGCTTCGTGTATTCATGTCATGTTAGGGTAAGCACCAAGAAACACACATTAGACCAGTAACAGCTGACATAGCATGATGCATATGTTGCTTTCCTAATACAAACATGAAACAACAAGAACTGTGACTCCATCATCATGTCCCTGCAGTCAATCTCAACCACATTTCTTTTTACAAAATATATTGTATCTGTAAGGTTGCTGGCTGACGCAACCTTTATTGGCTATATAACTTGACGAGGACTTAACAAATACAATTATTGACGGACTATAGTAAGTTCATTTTAAGCAAATAGAAGTTGAAGACTAATGCTGAATTCAATAGGCTGCCAATTTCAAGACCGTTTTGCAGACTCATTTTCTCTGACAAATTAGTAAATCCAAGTCATGGTGTCCCATTTGCATAAAATGTTCCTATTGAAACTGGGTTTTGATCCGTCATCCCTTGACTAGAGGCAGAAAGCTTACAGAAACCACATCTCTGGCAGATATACACAAAGCAGGCTGCAATGGGACCACAGTGAAATTACTATCCAGAGCTTGGCTTCAAATAAACTGTATGGTCTTTGTGGTGGCATCTGTCTCTGATATTTCTGTATGCTTCAACTTGGGGGAAAACATTGCTTGAACTGCTTCTTGAAGTACTGCAGTAGATATCCATCCATGTACAGTGTGTATACAGAAACCATTTACATATTAGGCTTTAATTGGGAACCGTTAAACAAACCTCAAAGCATATAACAGGTAGTAATATAGAACCCCTCAAGTCTGTCCCAGCTCACCCGTTATGTTTAAAACACAATTGAGGGTGTCTGTTGAGGAATGGCACATGCGATGGGGATTGAATGGTCGAGTAATATAGTGACGCACTCATCAGTCAGGTATCACTCAGGTGTGGGGGGAGAGACATGCACTCTCACCGCATCTCAATGGTAGACAAGACGCAATGGGAAATTCCTATTCCTATTACAAATGATAAAAAGAGGCTAATCTTCAGTGGGAGAAGGTGATGTGATCATAATTTAGTATAATTTTTCCATTTATTCAGGATAACCTTAACTTTCAAAAATAAAATCACACACAGATTACAGACTGGTTACACAATGACGATGAGGCTTCTATTGTAGAGGGCAGGATATTCCTGGGGCCAACACACACAATTCAAGCTGTCTGCCAAAGAGACAGCCATACATACACACCAAAAACTACACTATAATTTACTTGACACAAAAAACAACAGCAGCTGCTTACAAACGGAATCCAAATAGAATGTTTATCTGCAAGCAAAGGCGTTTTAACAGGTCAAAACATTTGTACAAATAGAGAAAAACAACGCGTGGGTGTGGGTGGGAGACTAGGGTGTTCTGCTGCCAACAATAACATCCTCTCCTCTGTGCTTGTAACACCATGGACAGTGTTCATTGCAGTGACCAAAGCAGAGAGGGATTTCAGCAGTAGGATACAGAGCCAGGGTGGGACACCGGCTGCCACTTATTGATATTCAAAGCAAACGCACAATCCTGCAGGAATTACTGCAAATTGAGACATCACAGCCCAAAGCCAACAAACCTCAGGGCTTGTGAGTGGTATTTAGAAGATGCAGAGAAGTACTGCCCCATTTTACACTAGAAAAGCATCTACTGTACATTGAGAGTGCAGTTAATTACACATGGATGGGATAGATAGGGTTACACTAAAAGCCCTCTCAATGTTATTAGGTTACCAGGATGGTCTAGCAGTTGGGGAAAAAGAATGCCCTCTGTTTCTGAATCACAACCCTTTTGACAAATTATGTTAGATTCTTTCCATATTCTTCTTTGAGCAAAGTTAGTGTGCTTTCTAAGCTTTCTGGATGAAGGAAGTGTTGGATCAACACAGATCATTGCCAAATGTGTAAGCCCCTCTACTAATATATGCCTGGACCATGCAGTAATGAGAGAGCCAGTGTGCTATCCCGGTGCCCATGCGGTCTTGCCCTTGAGGCCATCTTGTCATCGCCATGATACATGGACCTATGTAGGCCTACTAGTTCAAGGGTGCATCATAATGTAAAGGGTTTCAGTGTGACATTCAACATTTTAACTTTTCACTGTCCTGTGTTGTAGCTTCCTAAAGAACTAGGTCTGAAATGTGTAATTCTGGTGACTCTCCCATCAGATAATTGCTAAAAATATATTTAGTCTAGATATTGTCGTACTAAACAGCATTTGTGCTCTTTGTGAAAGGAGTTACAAAATATACCTTATACTAGCACTGCAGCATATCTGATCTGGTTCATATGAGGGCAATTCAACCAGCACATATCGGTGTGAACCTCGCACAACATAGGCTTCATGAAATATGTCAAATCAAGATCAGCTTCTGACTGACATCAGAGAAACCTTAGCTTGCTAAATACAAATTATGCCTGATTTAAAATGGATACGCTGCAGAAAAGCTACTTATTTGATGAAAAGCAGAACTAACTAGGCCTACACTTTACCTCTTGCTTGGTGAACGATGAAGGTAAACAGATTACAAATTACAAAGAAATGTTATAGGATCAACCATTAGGACGTTATAAATAAAATAAACTGGAATTGGAATAAGTGCAACGGAAGCCAATTACTTGGTGGAAAATGTAGCTTGTTTGTTGAAATGCTCTTATTTTGAAAATAGATAAGATATTCTAAAAAATTCTAAAAGATACTGTGGCAGAATATGAAAGTGAAGTCAAGCTTCACATGAACATCAATGATACAATTTATAATATTATATATATATTTATATATATATATATATATATATATATATACAGTGCATAGATTTATTTGTTTGGTAAAAGAAAACAATTGCAACTGCTGACTTAGCAGAAGATGCACAAGTGCAAAATATTTGAACAGTGCTAATGGAATTACTAGCATGGCTCAAGCTAGATTTGGGGAATCCTGTGTGTGTGCTAACCCAGGATCTTAGAGTAGAAGACAAGCTGTTCAGTGAGCAGGGGCATTCCAAATCCTGTCCAGGACAATAAGAGGATGAGGAGAACACCATCACAGCAGGCAGACCCCTGGTCTATTTCATATGTGCATGCAAATGTACAAAATGTTCAAATTTGTCAAATAGAATGCATTGCCTATAAGCTATGATTTAAATAGGAACTACTGTATACCCATTTACAAAGACCGATTCATTGTGATGCAAAGTAGCCTAAGCTATTGTGTTGAAGACAGTAGGATATCTAAGAGGATGGTGGGCCCCAAGCTAAAATTATAGGACAGTCGCGGAC
The DNA here is from genome assembly GCA_025399935.1 of Amblyopsis rosae. NCBI lineage: Eukaryota > Metazoa > Chordata > Actinopteri > Percopsiformes > Amblyopsidae > Amblyopsis > Amblyopsis rosae. The sequence goes on along the minus strand of JAODTR010007879.1, from coordinate 6,370 downwards.
TGAAGGGCCAGACACAAATAACTTATTTGGTTAGTGAATTAAATATCTAATACATTATCTAAAAAGGTATTTTAGCATGGATGTAGGCCCCCACCAACCCCATTATGGAGCCCCAGACAGTAGCCTTGCCTGCTGGCAGAATACACCAATGACAGACAAACACTGGTCATAAATTAAAGACATAATAGAGACATTACTATTCAATAGATTTTACAACATTCCAGCTGAAAGGAATCCATGCATTAGAAAGGCAGACTATGTCATTTAGTTTGAATACGACAACTAGCAAATCATTATCTATTAGCCTATGCTGGCCAAGCAGCTGCTAGAAAACAAATTTTTTGGGTCAATTGTGATTGGTGACCAAGTGTAATTTTTATGTTAATGGTTGTTGAAGAAAAACTGTCATTTTAATAGAGGCAATCATTTAAATGTCACAGATGTGTTAAACACCCTTGCTTTAAAACAAATTACACCACTACACAATATAAAATGTTTTGCATCATTAGAAATGAAACGTCAAAGGAATGAAAGGCCAGGGTTTAGATAAATCATATATAATATATACTTCCATTGAGATTTTGCACAGTGCAGTGTCTAGTCAATCTGCAATATAGCCACAGCCTTGTATCTGGTCCTTAAAGGTACAGTGTCCTGCACAGCTCTTAAATTACATTTACTATTTTCTTTTATTTGGTATTTACATCTAAATATGTAGAACTGAGATAGCTAATGTCATTTTTGGAAAGTTTCTTTTTTCTTGGGCTACCTGAATTGCTTTATCAGTCTAGCCACTAAGATGGAGATGGACAATGCAAGTTTTATGTTTATGTCGAGTAATGTTCCCACTTTTCATGCCCTTCTGAGGAACATCATGTATAAATGTATGTGTAGGCTGATTGATTCCAAAAATGAAATTATACTGGTTTTAACTGAGCCTACACCGAGTGACACAGGGTATTTTTCTTGCCTCCGGAAACACTGGAATAGATGTATGTTCTTTAGTATTAGATTATTCTTATTCAGCACGTTCTCACTTCCAACTCATCAAAAGCTGCAGCTTGGTCAAGGACCTTTCTCGTCAGTTTTTGAAGCGTTAGAAAGCCTTTGGCGTCGTAGGATGAAGACTTCGGTCATAGACTGTTACGGCAAGACTACGGAGTTACCACCACCGGTTTATTTTTAGCTATATGGGCATGCAATTTCAGTGCAAATAGTAGCTCCGACGAGAAAGGTCGCACTTTTTGATGAGTTGGGAGTGAGGACGTGTTGTTTTGTCATAATTTGCCATTATAGTGTACAGTTATGAGCTATAACTATGTATTGTAATTGATAATTGCATTGTAATTGATAGTTGTATTATATGTTTCATTGTTTTGTTTTAGATTACTGATATGGACCCAAGGGTCTGCAATAAAGTGGAATTGAATTGATTGATTAGAAACAATGATAATGACACTGAGTCACTGACAAGTGTCAATGAGTTCTCTTGCCATAACAAAAGAAGCTGGACTGACCAGTGACTAGTGTCCACCCTCCTTAGCTTGGCTCAGATAGATTTCTTCAAGAGAAGACCTCACACAAGGACTGATGTAGTCTTAAACTTAAAGAACAAACATGGTGCCATTTGCACCATGTTTGTTGCTATTTGAAATATACATTTAGAAAACCTTCCAGAATAAATCGATCACAGCAGTAATATGATAATCGGATACTTCTACACAGCCCTTTCTCCGTAAATAGCAACATAATCAAACTGACCCTGTGTTTAATTAATGCAAAAACATGCATTTTAATCTCAGAGAATACAGCGATTCCAGGCTATTCACCAAAACTATGATTTCACTGTTAGTATGCATGCTGTCAAAACACAATAACATATCGTCATGTTGGCCATTTAAGAACCAGTTTGGTGTGTTTACAGAACAAAGTGCTATAACTGTATTGCTTGATTTCCAACCCCAGACTATAGCATCAGACAGCTCCTGTTCAACAAATAACACAAGGAACTTTTATTTTCAATCCAAATTATATTCAACTCTGGTAGAGACCACTCCAAACAACACACAATTGGCTTTAATTTGTCCTGATGCAAGCCAGATGTGGCTCAGCCAACACTGGCAAGGAGAGCTTTGCTAGACTGGTTGTTTCTATCCCGGTCAGTGTGGCCGGGATAGAAACACACCTCCCCCACTAGCCTACATCTCTCAGAGCCCCATATGGCCAAAGATTAGTAAAGCCCTATGGCCTAAATGCCAGGTTACAGAGGAAAATATAGGGATAAAACGTTACTGAATGTGGCACACCAATTTATTATGAGACAACGTAATGTGTTTTTAAAACCCCCAAGCCTCATCTGTCATGTACCCTAACCGGATGACTTGCTGTGACTGAAAGCAGAATGCCAAGAAATAAGCTAATGCAATCATTAAAAACATAATTGTTTGTGTTTGTGCTGCTGTGTCTGAAATATGAACGTTCTCTCCAGTGATTCCTTGAGAATCCCAGGAGGAACTGTTTGAGAACAGCCACATTTTAAAGCCAGCACCTGTTCCAACACCTGGTAACAAGTGATGGACATTCATGATGGACAAGTGAGTTATTACAAGTCATTCACCGACCAACCCCAATTCTGATACTTGATCTTGAGACAGAAGACTATGAGACTCTTTTTGCTTGGAGAATCAACACAATGTGCTTCTTTATAGAGCAAAATATTCGCTAATCACAAACCTCAGCAAAATGTCAATTATGCTTAGAGGAATGTTATAATCATTCATTTCTAAATGTTGAGTGTATTTTATCTATCATTATGTTATCAAGGACATTGTTAGCCTATGATATTTAATATGATTTGAAAAGGTATTGAAATTCAGATGTTTGAATTCAGTATTGCAAGTTTAATGGAGGGATAAAAAGAAAGCAAGTTCTGACCGATAAAAGCTTCAAAGTGAACACTGTGGCTCAAAATGTATACCAAAAGACAAACAAAATGGCACCAAAAAAGTATAACCATGGTTACATGTATACTATTTTGATTTGATTTACTGTATGGTTATTATTAACATACATTCAATTACATATTGCTGAGACTATAGTATACTACCACAGTAGCACTTTCTTTCACGGTATTTCATCTTTCATTATAACTGCATTCAATATAACATTCCAGACACCTGTATACAAATTTGACAACACTGAGGTGACACAGCAGAAAGCACTTGTCAAGTAATCTTGCTGTACCTTGGAACATTCCAGATACTTACATTATCTGCAGTATTTCACCAGTAAGATGTAGCACTACTCTATTTAACAGCACATATCTAGATTGAAACATACTGGAGTGTTATGTCTACAGGCATAGCTGGCATAGTGTTTACTCTGAAGTAGATCTGTGAAAAGAGCAACCTTAACTTTCCCAGGCAAAAACTGGTTGCAAATGTTATCTCAGTTTTACTGTATTCATACTGATTTATGTTAAGATGGTACAACCCTAACAGTTCCTCACATAATAGCTCAGATAATAGCATGACAACATAATAGCAATTATCAGATTAAAGAGTTGTTGAAATTGTTGAATGTTGTTGAATGTGGAACCATGGGTTTGTGTTCGTGTTGCAGATGCAATGCACAGAACAGTCTGACTGTCTGAAATTCTTCGTCAAACAATCTATATCCATTAGATTGGTCAAATCTAAAGGTAAAATCACTCAAATCTATGAAAAAAGAACATGTCAACTGTAAACAGATACTGACACTGTTCTTTTTTGGTTGAATTAAGCATTAAGTGCACTCTTATCATATTACAAGCCTCTCACGAGTGGCATTCAACACCAGATGCTTTTGGTATAATGGAATGTAATCTTGTTAGGAAGAACTGTCTGAATGGATCATTGAGTTATACTAATGACAGTTATGTGAAGTGTGGATTAACATGGAGGTCATAACTCTGTACTTAAAAAAAAAACAAAAAAAAAACAGTTTTAGGCCTTCATCATTAACAGCCAATACATATTTGACCATTTAAAATGGGGATTTCAAAGTAAAGCTAGAGTGAATTTACTACAAAAATTTTGAAATTAAATGACATAAACTGACATAAACTTTATAAGACACACACACACACACACACACACACACACACACATACACACACACACACACACACCAGTGTCAACAATTCAATCCCAAACCTTACATGGTAATACAACTTCCTTAGATAACCAAAATAATTACCTCATGACCAAAAGGCCAGGAAGCAACACATATTGTACAATATTTATAGAACTAGTATAGGAAACAGATGAAACAATGTATTTATATTAACCTTTGGAGAGCCATGCCATGGGGTGAAGCTGAATGAAGGTTTTTATTATGCTTTGACAACTCATGGTCACTTTTGAACTGCTGAGTAGTAGTATAATACCCAGCTTGTCTTAAATACAATATCAGACATATCATCCAATGTAGAGCGTCTGGACATCACATAATATATTTAAATATACAGGATATAAGGTATGCTTTCAGCATAGTACTTTTGAGCATTTGGACATTAATGCGGCACATTTCTGGAAAACATCATGTCACATTTGACCCAACCCAAATACTCTATTTGGCAAAATGGCAAAGCAAAAGCATTTTTTCAAATAAATATATAAAGCAGGCAAAATAATCAAAATAATTGAAGACATACAGTATATCTTAATGTAATATGGTTAAAGGTATAGTAAGCGATTGTATACGCTAATACGTTTTTTGTAAAATTCACCAAATATCTCCTCTTAGTTCACTATCTTACCATTATCTGTGTGTGCTGAAAAAATCAGCATAGTTTCACAGTGATTACAATGTATAACATTGACTAATGCAAAAAAAGCAGGTTTTTATAATTCTGAGTGAATGAAAATAGGGCCCAGATTCATACTGCCATCCGGTCAAGTGCCCCTTGATTACGGTTTCTTTCATCCCATTGAATTGACATGTCCTACCAAGCTGCTCTCTACAGCCCACACCACACCAACCACCCCCATTCTACCCACACACCACCAGATATATTTCTGCCCAAGATGGAGAGAATCCTGCCTTTCATTGTTTCTGGGAGCCTGCTGTACCGTAGCTGAGTGCAAGGAGGAAGCAACATGTGATTTACCTTAAGGCACTCTACTCTGAGATGCAAGCATCACTCCATTGCACACTATCCAATAGAGTGGTTGCCCAATAGAGGTTCACTTCCAAGTGATAGAAGTAAAAACCTGTTAATCTGTGAAATGGCTTTAAAAGGCATTGGTAAATGAAAATATATTATATTGCATAGATCACGGAAAAAAAGATAAATGTATCAATGGTTTGACAGTTATGTCATAGTCTGAGGTTTTCCCTATGTTGACAGTTCATTATTCCTGAAGTGAAAAGACTATAGCCTAATTCCTTAGCCATGACAGCAGCCATAGAAGAAAAAAAAGGTTGAAATATTTTGGCAGTGAAAACTTTCCAGGTATGACATGCATATTTTCATCTGACTCAAAAGAAACCGGGGGGGGAATACTTTGTATAGAAATTCAGTGCAAGAAAGTCTACTAAAATGGGATTAAAGCTGCAGATGGCTCAGCTCCTATAGGCAATACTATGTTGAACTCTTAAGTAAGAAGTAAAAAAAATATGAACACTAACACCACCACACTCTTAAAAATTATTTCAGGGTGCTGTTAATATTAATGTATGGTGTTAAGTTAAAATAAAAGTGTGAGATTGTGTTCAGTAATAATTATAACATACTTATGCTGAAAATACTTAATAGTGGAACCTCTGAAATGTATTTAACAATTGTGCCTTGAGTTTATTTAAAATGTTTATTTAAATCGCTTAACCAAGAGGAATTGTCACGGTACACTTGCCGTAGTTCATCTGCGCATGCGTTAATTATCATTCGTTGGCGGGACAGGTGAAAGATGAAGACTCGAATTTCACGGTAAGGTGAATGCACGTTGTAAAAAATATAATCTTTGTCAATTTGTAATTTTAGTATTATATATCTACACAATGTCAACTGTATAATTATTGTAATTGAATAACTTGCATTTTATTGACTACTATAGCCTATTATTTGCTACGGTACTTGGTGGTTCCGTATACTTGCTAACTAGATACTCTCCCCGACCCCCAAAAGTATACTTTTGATGTTGCGGCGCGGGATTCACATTTGCTTGATTTGGATAGCTAGCGCGCAGCATACACACACGAACCAACCCGAAAATAAATAACTACCAGGTGATCAAACAAAAAATGGAAATGTATTTTTCTTACAGAAGGCAAGAGGTGATTGAGAATATTCCCTTTATTGCCGAATTCAAAGAAAGATGGCCAGCTCTCT
>JAODTR010007878.1:0-10055 GCA_025399935.1 Amblyopsis rosae | reverse complement strand
ACCCCCCCCCCCCCCCCCCCCCGTGTCTCTTCCATCTCCTCTTGCCCTCCTGGCATCTTCTCCTTCTCCATATTCACCTCCTCTACACTAGCCTGGCTAGTAGCTCTCAGCTCCATGTATATTTAGCTGAGATTACAGTCTGGAAACGCTGTTCGCATTAGCCCTTTTCGTACCGCCATTTCAAAACAAGACGTCAAGCGTTTTGTTTTGAAATGGCGGTAGAGCTAGAAGAGAGCGATCAAAACTGTTGTGATTGGTTAAACGCTGTCCAATAGGAGGTCTACACCCGGCAGGAGGCAATGCCACTCCCCGACGGAGAGTTGCCAGACCTTATTCACAAAGGGAATATTGGGCCTGGTTACATCAGGCAACCTGTCTACCCCCCGTACGTACTACCATGCTCCACGCTCCGCCCATGAGAACAGCCAACGAAAGCTTTTAAAAGAGAAATGGGGGGTGGGGGTGGTAGGGGGGGGAGCTATTTGTCACCCCTCTTTCCCCAGCTATCTGTTTTTACCCCCCCCCCCCCTTTTTTTTTTAACGAGGTGGAACGAGACTCATCCCCCAGGGGCGGCCGTTTGCGAGATAAGGTTAAAATAGTTTGAAGAATTGGGGAAGATTATTTGATATTGAACAGATTGAATTATTTGCAGTGAGAGAGAGAATGAGAGAGAGAGAGAGAGAGAGAGAGAGAGAGAGAGAGAGAGAGGGAGAGAGAGAGAGGGAGAGAGAGAGAGAGACAGAAATAGAGAGTGAGAGAGAGGGAGAGGGAGGGAGAGAGAGGGGGGAGAGAAAGAGTCAGAGGGCTGCAGCAGTGTCAAATAATTTTTCTGCATTGCCCCAGGGAGGGGCTATGGCGGCACCACGGCAACAGCGGCGAGAGGAGCCAAGGAGCCTGGCCTCGCATTAACGGTCAAACCCCAGACGCTTGCGCGCACACGCACGCGCACACGCACGCGCACACGCACGCGCACGAGCACGCGCACGAGCACGCGCACGCTCTTCGCGGGCGGCCGTCCACCTCGAACCGCCGGCTGAGTGCGAACAGAGAGGTGCGTAATACGTGTGAACTTTCTCACTGTTGCATAGTGGTCCCACTCCACTGTCTGGGCCTGAAACGTCCCCATGACACGCGCTGGCAACACGCACCAATTAGACGGCCCTCATTAATGGCAGAGCGGCTGAAGGGGCCACAGCCTACACTGCAGGAGTGAGGGGAAGCGAAGGGATGAGCCAACAAGTGACGGACCATCATCACCTCGGAGGGCACACAAAGCAATTCATTAAATGGTGAGAAAACACACACCGCCGCTCCCAGATGAACTCTCACACGCCGATGTCATGGGTACGCCAAGCACCCATTGCTCGTTAACACGTTGCCCGGGATCAAAGAGGTGCGGAATCAAGTGGAGATGAAGTGCAGACAGTCGTTATTCGGGGAGGAGAATTGCAGGGCAGCAGCGCTATGTATGCACGCTCGTTCTCTCGGCTGCGAAAGCCGAGTTTCATCTGTTGCACCAAACCATGAGCGTTCTCTAGCCTCCTCGCCATCATGTGAGACTCTTTGAAATCCTCCGAGTCGCCTTTTAATCAAAGCTGGAGGAAATGAATCAGAGCCTTAGTTCTGATCCGTGCCCGGAGGTGCAAAATGGATCCACATGACCACCATCCATTTCCACACCATTACAGCAACAGTCATGGCTGTAATGGGCTGAATTGGGCCATTGATTTCTCCTATGCACCCTCTCTTTCACGCAGGAAAACCGGTTTGAGGCAGTTCTGAGTTACAGAGTTCCTTTAACGAAACAGCACACACTCGAGGCACGCAAAACTTTACCCTCCTCAGCACAATAAAAGTAGCAGTCACAGACACACACAAACGCGCGCGCGCGCGCACACACGCACGCACGCACGCACGCACGCACGCACGCACGCACGCACGCACGCACGCACGCACGCACGCACCATCACCCCACCCAACCCCAAACAATACACCCTGGTTACACTTACTGCAGAGAGAGTTTAAATTGGCTTTTAAAGAACTCCCAATACAATCAGGGAGTTGACTTGCGTCTCCGTAGTGTGTGAGAGCACTGGTCCAGCAAAGAAGACCAGTTAGGCCGTCCACTCTATAGAAGAGTGAATGGCTAATCTAGAGTGTGACGCCTGATGAACTTCCCTGCGTCCAGCCTGAATGGAATCTCCGAGCAGGCTTGACGGCCCCCTAATCTCTAGTCAGCTGTTTTAACTAGCCTGTGATTGAGTGGCTTCATTAGCTGCCCATTTATCCCCCCCCCCCGCCCTTCCAGGGTCCTGAATGACTGGCGAGGCACGGAACACACCCACGCACAACCAGCTCTTTCTCATGCGCTGCTGACACCGAGCAGAGTTGTGTGTGTGTGTGTGTGTGTGTGTGTGTGCGTGCACTGCAGCCCTCTGCTCTTCGCTGCTGCAGGGGAAAATCACCTCACATGCACAGTGTCAATATGAAATACACACTGTAATTTGATGGGTTTCAGTGGAATCATGCTACATGCTCCCGGCCTGGACGTGTTAGCTGTGGTTCCCGTGAGGGTTTGGTGTGTGGATATATTGTGGTGTAGCCTAGCTGTTAGCACTCCACTGGGTTCTCAAAAGTGCCTGTGCTTTTAGAGGAGTTATGCAGCTGTATTAAAGGTTTAGAAATAATGTCTTTGATTAGCGGGTTCCTTTGTGCATGGGTAGTCACGAAGCCACAGCCTCTGGTGCTGAGAAATAAATCCAAACACGAAATGCCAAAAATGTGCAGTTCCTTGAATGGCCACTTGAGGCAGGCTCCGAAAGCAAGCCCAATCGCCATAGAACCCCATGTTGCAGCGACACATCCTCAGACCTGGGACAAATCTCCTGTGGCTTCTGTCAACACACCATTTGATGGACCACTCAAAATCTGCTTACCTTACAAAATGCATCACATTTGTACGATGTGTTAGTTTGTATTTATTGCACAATGTGATACATTTCGTTTAATGTATAATTGCTCATTCTTGTTGCCCTATCAACACCTATTGCACCCTAACCGTCCTATAAGGGTGGATTCCTCCCTCTGTGGTCACTTCCCAAGGTTTCTTCCCTTTTTTCTCTATGGGGGTTTTAATGGAAGTTTTTCCTTGCCCGGGGTGAGGAGCAGGTTATTAAGGGGGGGGGTTGTTTGTTTGCATGGGAAATATGGGTTGTACAGCCCTTTGAGATTGTAATGTGATTAAGGGCTATATAAATAATCTTGACTTGAAATAACATGTTAATACATGTTTAGAACAACAAAAACAATGTTGGTTTCTATAGCTATAGTTTCGCTAGGGGTTGAATTTTGTTCCAATCAATGCAGCATTTCATAGGGGTGGATTGGAGAGGGGAGGGGGGTGTCATGGGTAAAAAGGCTTGAGAACCCCCTACTGTGCTAATGGATCCAACAGGTCCATACTGCGACCTCACACAAAGCCTGCAAACCAAACAGCCTCCTTGAGCTCCACTCTGCCTTTGATCAGCGGGAGCAGAGAGCGAGAGAGAGGGAGAGGGAGAGGGCGAGAGAGAGGAGCTCGGCCTCCTATTCCTCTCTCCGCTATTTTCATCTGTTTCTCACACCCCTCTCCTATTGCTGTACAGTACATTTCTCTTCACCCGCTGAGCATTAAATGGGTGACTTTTCCGGCAGGGTTGGACCGCACCTCTTAGCACAGCCTGCGAGGAGGGCTTTTCAGACCTTCCCTCTCGGCTTTTATCCCTTTCCGCCGTGCAGCCTTCTATTCCCTTTCTCTTTATCCCCTCGTCTTCTCACCTTCACCTTGTGTATCGGCCGTGAAATATGCACGCCCTCCCCTTGCCCCTTTCTCTGAGCACCTCTCTGTCTTGCCTCTGGTTATCTGTACATCTAACGACGCTGTCTCACTTATGTAATTAGCGCATAAATAAACGGGCGCCGGGGCTTTGTCTCGCCACCTCCTCGTCGTGCCCCCTTTCCTCCGCCGGGCTCCGAGAAAACAAATTATGGAGAACAATGGGTACAAATGGCTTCTGCACCAAACCACATGATGGATGCAGACTGGCTAGCTGCATCTCAGCCACTCCTCTTCTGCTTGCTGCCCCTCTCCCTCTCTCTCTCTCTGCCTCACTAACTTCCCTTCTCCCTCTCTCTCTCTCTCTCTCTCTCTGCCTCTCTCTCTCTCCCCCTCTCCCTCTCTCTCCCTCTCTCTCTCTCTCTCTGCCACACTATCATCTCCCTCCCTTCTCCATTATCTCTGGCACTGTGTCTCTGTTTAAAAACCTGAGGAGTCTCTCTAGCCTGTCTGCCTTATCACGGCAGGGTTGCTTCATATGTCTTCCCTCTCATGGCACTAACACTATATTCACACTGGCATTATATTAGGCGAGGTCTTCCTTCCATCCCTCACTCTATTTGACTCTCTCTCTCTCATTTTCTCTCTCTCTCTCTCTCTCTCTCTCTCTCTCTCTCTCTCTCCTTCATGCTCTCCTGTTCTCTCTCTCTCTCTCCCTCTCTCTCTCTCTCCCTCACTCTCTCTCTCTCCCCATCAGAGTCCGCAGTGGAAGGTGCCCCTCGCCCCCCTTCCCCTCCCCTGCAGGAGTACAAGGAGACAGCCGTGTTCCTCCTCTCCTCCCGCCGGCCCCTCACCTCCTCCTCCTCCTCGTCCCGCCCGCTCTCCTCCTCCTCATCCTCGGGAGTCGGGGGGTGCGAGGGAGGGACAGGGGGCCCCCACTGGGAGGATGAGAGCACCAGTAGCGAGAGCAAGTCCAGGTGGGTGGGGGATGTTGGGGGGTCGGGGAAGGGGTGGGTGGGGGTTGGGGTCAGAGGTGACACTCATTCTGTAAAAAGACACACAAAAGGTATCTCGTTTATACTATAATGGTATCAAAGTGGCAAATAAACACCACATACTCCTGGCAGGAAGTTCATCTAAATCAACAGTGGACAAGGAAGTTAGTTTCAGTTTTTACTATTGGCAGGAATCTGGCGAAACGATAATTCCCATGATGCAAGGGCCGGGATCCGATATATTGCAATGCATTGCGATACACTGTAAGCAAGGCTCTATTGCTTTAGGATCTATTGCATGCTGATGTGGTGGCGACGCTGCAAAAAATAACAGAAACACTACAGTGTGTAAACTTGCTCAGGGACTGCAGGTGGAAATAAGCTTTAAGTTAAATCTGGTAACAAGCATCTTTCCTTTATGAGGTTAATGTATTTTGTGCATGGTCTCTTTAACAAATAAATTAAGTTAAAAAAAAAGAAGTAGTTATTTTATTTTATTGATACCGTGACTTAGAGAATTGATACAGTATTGTGCACCGTGAAATCACAATACTGTATGTCGTCTATAGTATCTGCTTATATAAAGAAGTATTTAGTTGCTCCCTGTTGAATTCAGGCAAACGGCTTGAACCCAAACTATGAGTAATGCCAGTGTTTACATGATGTAGCTTTTGCCCCAAAGTCAGAGTGCATTATAGCAGACTAATAGTGACCAGAGACTCACTATAGTGCTTCAAGCAGTTGTGCCGCTAGCCAGCACTGCATCCATGTTTGTGTATTTAGTGCCTCGCTAACGATTTCCGTCTAGCGTAATGAGCCTGAAGCACATTAGCTACTGAGCTAACACTGTGCCGTGCAGCCTCTGCAGCCTGTCTGTTGCTCCCCACAGGAGCCCAGCCGTACATTCATCTCTATCCTATCTACTGCAACGTGTTACACTTCTCTACCCTATATTCATCCTTGCTGTTCCCGGCCCTGCAGCTCTTCAGGGAGCCACTACAGGCCAGCGTGGAGGCCCAGGAGAGAGGCCCTGAACATCGACAGTATCTTCACCCGGCAGAGAGGCCCCCCGCTGGGCTACGGCACAGTGCCAGGCCCCTCTGCGCTGCCCATGGAAAGGCAGGAGCAGGCTGTGCCTTCTCCTCCGCTCCCCCCACAGCAGCAGCAGCAGCAGGGATCGGCGGAGCCGGCCGGGAGATCGCCGGCGTCGGCGGAGGGGGGCTGCCCCAGGCTGCCCGGCAGGACGGCCGGGCCTCCAGCAGCCCCACCCCCTCTGAGGGGCGTGGAACACCAGCCACGCCTCATCCAGAGGATGGAGAGCGGCTACGAGAGCAGCGAGAGGAACAGCAGCAGCCCTGACAGGTGCGGTGTCACACCCACACATGTATGCAACACACACACACCCACACACACGTATACATGCATATTTCACATTATAATAAATATTATTAATTAATTATTATTATTACATACATATAATTAAACCCAACTGAACGTCCCCCCATCCCTGCAGAGAGCCAGGGCAGCAGAAGCGTGTGTTGATGTCGGGACCCTCTTGGCGCTCCGTGCCCAAGTCCAAGAGCAGCGGTGCCATCCTTCAGGAGCTAGGGCTACCCTGCTGGACGGGCGGCACCACCATCGGTCCGTACCTGTGTGTGTGTGTGTGTGGAAACTTCTTGAGGGTATTTTAAAGAATCATACGGTAATGAATATTTGTTTGTAAAGATGATTGACATGTACGTGTGTGTGTCTATGTGTGTGTGTGTGTGCGTGCTGGCGTGGGCGTGTGCATGCGTGCTGTGTGTGTGGGTGCATGCATACTGTGTGTGTGTGTGTGTGTATGTGTGTGTGTGTGTGTGTAAATGTGTGTGCGCATGCATGTATGTGCGTACATATGTATGTGCATTTGTGTGTGTGCGCATGCATGCATACTTGTGTGTGCATATGTGTGTGCATGTGTGTGTATGGCTACATGCGTGCGTGCATGTGTGTGTGCGCATGTGTGCGTGCGTGCGTGCATGTCTTTGTGTGTATGTGTGTGTGTGCATGCCTCTATGTCTGTGCGTGCGTGCATGTGTCTGTGTATGTGTATGTGTGTGTGTGCGTGCGTGCACAGGCTCAGGCCGCAGTGAGCTGGACCAGCTCCAGGAGGAGGTGGCCAGGAGAGCACGGCAGCAGGAGCAGCTGAGACGCCGAGAGGCGGAGCGTGAGGCCGCCATGGGCTTCAACCCCAGACCCAGCAAGTTCATGGACCTGGATCAGCTGCAGCACCAGGGTACACACCTGCCTGGGGGGCTGGGGGGAAGGGGTACCAGGGTACACACCCGCCTGGGGGGCTCGGGTGGGTCTGTGGGGAAGGAACACCAGGGTACATATCAATCTCAGAGATATGTAAACGTGTTGAGGTTTTTGTGTGCTCATAATCACTATTAATATCGATGAAGAAGGGAGCAGAAAAGATTGAGGGGAAAGAGAAACCGCTGCACGGGTGTAAAGACAATAACCTCATCTTCTGAGGGTGCAAAGTGTCTGATTTGAACCAATCACCATGAAGAAACTGTTCGCAGAGCCAGCCTTTACTTACGTACAGTCTGGGACATAGAGCTGGCTAACTGCGACAAGATCTGACAGGAGAGGTATTTTGATTGATATGCACAATGACCAACTACGTAACTCAATGACAACATATGCAGAGGAATTTGTTGAGAAACTGAGAAACACCACTGCTTTTAGGTATTGAATATTATATAAATAGACAATGGTTACCGCCCCACACACACGAAATGTATTGTAAAGCAAAGCGTAGTGCTACAGCTTTGTTGTGAGTGGTGTTCGCAACTTTGTTTATGTTCCTATTTATGGAGTCAGGGTTCTGTAGAAGTATCAGAATATTTCTTAAGCGCACAGAGAACGGTAAGCTAGCGAAATGCGAGGAGATATTAGTTGAATTTGACCAAAAGTCAAATAGTAATTAGCTTGCAATAGTGTACCTTCACCCGAGCTTTGAGTTCGACTCCACCCACTTCACAATTTTTAAAAATGCTAGAAAAGTGGGCAAGTTGCGGCAGTTCAGCAGGAGTTACGGACGAGCTGATGGGTGGCGAGGGAGGGGCTGAGTGAATGTGAGAGGCAGCTGTTGCTAGCTGCTCAGTCTGCATCAGCAAATGTTTTTCAATGCTGGTTTCAAGAAACACCTGACACATCAGTTTCCCAATCAAGGACGTGGGCCTTTGGAGTTGCATAACCCACCTCTGAGAGTGCGGCAACATTTAAATTTGATGACGTACGAGTCCACGAACAGTATACCCTCCACCTTCGCCGAATATAACGTGTTTAACTTCTTTCAGCCCATAAAATGCAGATACAGTATATCCAAAAAATTTGAATGTTGTCAATATTACAGTACTAACACTAGCATTGGTGTGTATCCTCTCAGTTCAGTGCCATTACTTGCTTTACAGCTCAAAAAACACATTTTATGATGCATCTACTCTTTAACAGGTGTTGAGAGATTGCTGTTTTGTCTTGCTGTGGTTTAGCCGCCGCATCCGTCCACCCATGTGTCTGCGTATCTGTCCGCCCATGTCCTTGTCCACTGGTTTGCCCGTCTGTCCATCTGTCTGTCTTGTCTCTCTCTAGCAGTCTTTCAGCTTAGTGCAAAAGTACAGTATGTCCGCGCGTGTTTGATTCATACGTGTGCGGATGGGCACATTTGGTCAGTGCTTATTGGCTTGTCAGAAGGTGTGTACTGTGTGTGTGTTAGCAACCTGCGTGTGTGTGTGTAAGTGAGAGTGTGTGTGTGTATGTGTATGTGTATGTGATTATGTGCATCTATGTCTGTGTGTGTGTCTCTCTGTCTGTCTATCTGTCTGTCTGTGTGTGTGTGTGTGTACTCTATGGTTTGCCCCAGAGCCATGGAAATAAAAGTTACGCCAACGGAAGTTCGAAATTGTCAACGATCACATTGTTCATGGAGAGGCTAAACCTATGGCAAATTAGTTCTTGGAAGTGCTTGGTGGGCAATTTGAATATATATGTACAGATATAGAACTTCATTTTTTGGTAATTAGTAGTCAATAAATGCACCGATTTACATTTAAAATAAAATAGTTCCGGGAACTATTTTGAGGCTCCACGATACGCCGATTCATTTTGCTGTGAAAAAAAAACGGTCCATTGGATTGAACAGAGATGGTGTAACTCTGTTATTTCCATGGCTCTGGTTTGCAACATTACTGACTGAGCCCTTGCTTTGATCAGTCCAGCCAGCATAGAGCAAATCCCTGTCACATCTGGCCCCTGAGTATTTCACTATATTGTAAATCCTGTGAGATGGCTGCTACCTTGGACCTGTTCGGAATCTGCGCTTGGCTTCCCTCCGAAGGGATTGGAATCGGAATTCTGGTTGAAATTCAAAGCTCTGGTGGCCTGGCCAAGTTCTAGTGTGTGTGTGTGTGTCTGTCTAGGTGTCTTGTCTGTCTGTGTGTGTGTGTGTGTGCGTGTGTGTGTGTGCTGTGAAACAGTCAGTACTCCTGCCCTTGTATGGAGTGCCTATGTGCAGGCTTTCCCCTCCAGCACAGAAGCAAATCTAGATCAGGGATTATCTGTGATGTACTGTCTGTCCTGTACGCTTTGTTATTCCTGGTTTGTCTATGGTCCAGCCTCATATAGTCCTCATCTGACACACGCACATGCACACACGCATGCACAAACGCACCCACGCGCACACACACACACACACACACACACACGCATGCACACGTACACGCAAACACGCACGAACGCACGCACACGTACATGTACACGCACGCATGCACACAGGCACACACGCACACAGTATAAGTACGCTCAACCTTGACAAACTGTAAGGTCGATGTGCAGATGAACAAATGGCATTACTATCAGCACGATTATGCAATGGACTTTAGTTTCCACCTCCGGGTCAGTGGTACTGGACTGGTTAAAGGTACACCCTTCTGTTGTGTTATAGTTGAGCCCCCCTCCATCCAGAACATTTCTGCATCAGAGTGTGATTTGGAAACACAGTTTTTCCCTTGGGAGACACAAGATGGGGAGGCATAGATAACTGTATCAGCCTATTGTTCTCTACGGAAATGAGTGCATTGTGGGACAACGTGTATTTTGTAAAATATAATAATAATGATTATTCTATCCATCCATCCATCCATCCATCTTCATCCGCTTATCCAGAGTCGGGTCGCGGGGGCAGCAGCTCCAGCAGGGG
>JAODTR010007877.1:0-30640 GCA_025399935.1 Amblyopsis rosae | reverse complement strand
CCCCCCCCCCCCCCCCCCCCCCCCCCCCCCCCCCCCCCCCCCCCCCCCCCCCCCCCCCCCCCCCCCCCCGCCACGAGTTTAGAGCTGCCCCATCTCTTTCAGCGAATGAATATGAATCACAGTCCTTCTTGTTGGTTAAGGCTGTGATTTGTGTGCGCTAAAACTTGATGAAAACACTGGGACTTATTGTCATAGTAATCTCATACCCCAAATGTCTTTGTATATTATTTTATAGTTTTAAATTTCAGGCAGCTCGTCTTATCTTACTCAGAAAATGCCTGACTCTGTCTTTTCCTACCCAGTGCTAATGCTGTTCCTTCTCCCCATGTCTGACCACAATGACCCCAAAAGCTCTTGCTCTGGGGCTAAAGCGCATGAATGCATATTGAAGCAATGGTGTCTATAGTGGGAAACTGGGAATGCATGTGGGTTGTGTGTGTGTGTGAGTGTGTATTTGTTTGTGTGGTTATACATGCCATGAGTGTTTCTTACTTTTCTAACCCTAAATATCAAGATTGTACTGCTGTCTTAAATTATAACCATCTAGCAATTTCATGAATTGGAATAAGTTACAGTGTAATGAGTAGTTTCCTTGACATTGTTAATCCAGTTGTTTCACCACTTCATTTTGGATGATAATTTTTATCTCCCTCCAGAAATATTTTAATTTGCTTATATTTTGGGAATCACCACCCTGATGCCATTTAAAACATTTAAATGATGCTTTCTGAAGGGCTCATTGTAGAGAGTAAAACAGTATCTTGCTTTCTCACATTGTTAGGTTATTTGAGGCAAAAATATTCCAACCTTTGTAAAAATAAAAAATAAAAATCATGCACGTTTTTCCCAGTGTGCTTTGCTTATAGGAGTAGAAAACAGAGCTTGATTATTACACAGAACAATGAGACAATGTTAGCCAGGCATTCCACTTTTCAAAAGGCTAGTTTAACAAAATTGCCTCTTTAAAAGTGTAAAACACATTGGACGGTGATGAAGCTGGTTATTGTGATTCTTGAAGGCGTACCCTCTGACTATTAGAATAATTTACGGTAGCATAGCTGTTACATTTAAGCTTTTGTTCCCTCGCCAACCTTCAGGGCAACTACTTACTGTTTTTACTCGGTTTGTCCACCTCGGAAATGACTTATTGTGCAACCATACAGTAGAATAGAAGAAACAGCACTTCTGTTGTCTAATTAATTTACAGTTTTACCATGCAGGGAAACCTCCATTCTAATATGTGATGCAGTGTGTGTGCGTGTGTGTGTGCGTGTGTGTGTTCACATATGGGAAGGGTGTGTGTAAGGCCACAGCTCTGAAAATAGGTTTCGGTCCTCCCTCTCTAATTAGAGACCGTTTACAAAACCCGCATTTTAATTTTAGACCATTAATGTTTAGAGCAGTTATGCCACACACGTGTACATGTGCATGCGAACACGCACGTACACACACACACACACACACACACACACACACACGCATACACATACATTGATACCACTAACAAACACATTCACTTTGCGCACAAATATATCTGATAAGTCACACACATTTATACACACCCACACTCTTACACATGTATCAAAACACACACACACACACACACACACACACACACACACACAAACACGCACACACACATCTAACCACAAACCACAAAGCCTTACTCCCTTACCCAGCCTGGTAACCCAAGCACAATGCAGCATACTCTATAATAAGCAATGCTGCATATCAAATGCAGATCACTTCTCCTTTCTAGCCTCAAGGCAGGAAAGTATGAAAACGCTGCTAAGTAAGGCTATTAGACTACATACAACATGCCATGAATGAAGTTCATTTATTTTGCTTATCATTGGTTTAGCAAAAATGTCTCTATTTTTGGTCCTAAATATAGCTTCTCACACACTATCAGATGAGTCACTGCTTGCAATTGAAATAATACATGATATTCTTTCATGAAAACATTTTGCACATAATTTCATGGAGGCTTCTTTCTCTGACAGGCGATAAATGGGACTTGGCCCTGTTCCCTGTTCCCAGCTAACATCCTCTGTGGTGGGTCAGGGACAATAGCTACATTCACATCTCAACATGCATTTGCTGCTAAAGTGCCCGTTGTGCTCAAGGGCCTTTGGTGGCTCCTACATTCAGGGCCATGACCTTATATGAGGACAGGCTCTGGGACGGGGGGGCACCCTCTCGTCTCTCAATGCAAGGGTTAAGCTCTGTGGGCTGACCCAGGTGGTGCATTATGTCGTCTGCCTTTTACTCTGTGTGTCTTTTCACTACACAGAACACCATGTGAGTGCACATACTCTCGACTTCACAGACAAACGCGTGTATGCATACACATGCAAGGACACTGAGACAGCCACCGCTAAGGAAGGTCTGTACCAATGCTACAAGCTTTTGATCAGCAGGAGTAACTGTCTGTGTCCATGCGTGTGTGCACCATTAGGGTGCCACTGTATGTGTGAGCGTGTGCACGTGCTTAACTCAGAACACATCCTTTGGTGACTCCAGATCTGTGCCACTGTGGCAGACTGTTTTGACTAACAGGTGAAATCTTGAATCCTACTGTGCAGTATATTGATCGTTGTGTATTTTGAGTATGGCTCTTTTGTAGCCAGATATTATATTTAGAACGTATTTATTGTTTATGTTGCTAGATTAGCCTGGTTAGTGCAGATTGCCACAAAGCACAAGCAGGTCAGCACTCAGTCTTAAAGCGTCTTAGTGATTTGTGGTCTAGCCCTCATCTCTATTTGGATACAATCACAAACCTACATGACCAAAAACATACTTTGTCACACTGATTAATCATGTGCGACATGTTTGTTCTTGCATGTTCCACTGGTTCCACAGGCTTGCCTCTCCAAAGCGTGCATGCACACATGGTCACACACACACACGCACACACACACATACATAGACAGGTTAATGAGATGCTTGTGTGTTTTTGTGCGGTTGGGGCTCCACTCTAACTGCTAACACTCAACCCCTGCCTCGCCTGTCACAGCAACACATACTGTATCATTCAGAAGTTGTTTTTGTTGTTTTTCTGACACTGATAACACAACTGAATCACACTGATAAACCAACTTATCCATCTGGAACAACAATAATGGCATTCCATTTTTGTTCTTAGCATATTAATTAAAGCACGGCTTACACAGCCCAGCTCATATATTATGGTATCTTTATGCAAATTAAACACGGCTTAATTCAATAATGAGGCTCTAAAACTGGTTGAAAACGACTCTAATTATCTGGCTCCTATTGGTGTCAGCATTAAGACTGGATTTGTGGCCCATTACCAAACTCTTTCAAGGGTTCTTGTCTTTCACCTCCTATGTGGTCCTTAAGGCCACGAGATCCTTCTAGAGTTAAATTATGTTTACACAGTGGTTTATTTGGCTGTTTTCGCTCCCTTTATTACATTGAACCAGTGCCTCTCCCCCCCCCCCTCTCTCTCTCTCCCTCCCTCTCCCTTTCTCTCTCTCTTTCTGAAGTGCCACATAATAGACTGGGTGGGACAGGGGTCAGAGTGTCAATTCGTTCCATGTGTATTTTGTCAAATTGTTTATTACCCCTCTTGACAAACAACACACCACCCTGGCAGTGCTAGGTGGCTAACGGATTAGCCTGACTGTTATCCCTGTTTTTATTAGAAAGTGAGAACACTTGTTGACATTACTGTAGTGAGGGACTTACTCTTCTAAAAAAGGACAGGAATAGATGAGTCATGACAGCAGGCAGCTTAACCTACTGTACAGAGACATTCTAAATATCAGTACCTGCTTAAAATTAATATTCTAGGCTAGTTGGGGTTCACTGTAGAAGCCTGAAGCTGTTAACTTATGTAGTGGCAACAGGGAAACAGTGGGCTGTAACAGTACAGTATATCTTAAGAGGTATCTTGGAGGAAATTACAACTCAAGCCAAATCAGGCTGGAGTAGATCCTGCCTCTTAGCTAATGTCTCCCAGTTATACAAGAAGACAATACAAGCTCTTCCAAGCAAGCACTCAGAAAGACAGGAGGTACAACTATAAAACGTACAGTAGGTGGGAACGGTCAACAAACAGGTTTTTTGTTTTGTGTGAGGTTACACTATGCTGACTGGGGTCTGGATAGAAGATAGGGGCAGGTTCCTGTGTTGCTGGTAATACAAGCTGTACTAAACTTGGCTTAGTAGCTCCATCAAAATAAAAACTTCAATACAATGATATAGACTACCTGAAGGATCACCAAGGGACATCACCTTTACCTTGCACTACACTAAAACATACACACAGGCACACCTTTCACCAGTAATTTCCCCAGACCTGCAGTGGTACAGTACAGTTAAGGCTTACAGTAAGTAACAGTCACCGGGACCGCTCTTCCTGGAGCAAGAGAAATCAGTGACAGAAGAGAGTGTGTAATGCGCTGTGCTCCTGTGAGTCCCTCAAAGGCTTTGTGGGTTTAACATGCAAATTGAGCAAACCGGCAAAGTGAGTGGTGCGGCACTGGGAGAGGCTGCTGTGGTTTGCTACTGTAGGGTAGTCTGCTGGTTTCTGGACCAGTCTGACTGGAAACCCTGGATCTGAATTAGCAGCACATTTCTGTAGTGTGATGACGATACAAATGGATGAAGATGATTTCGTAATTTGCTTGTGTATTGTCTATTTGCATAAGTTACAGAGCATTGAGCTCTCATGGCCAGTGTAATGTATAGCTTCCTTACCTCAATGTAATGTAACAGAGTAATTAATCCTAACTTCAACACGTGGTCTTTTCTGAGGTAAGGAAGCTTTACAGGCTCACGGTTTATTGTTTAATATCACTTTAAGGGTGTAACGGGCACATCGGGAACATCAAAATATACTTTGAAGGTTGAAGGAGTTTTTTTGTTTTTGGTCGACATTTAAAATGCAATTCAAACCACAATCGACGTGGCACAAGACATACAGTATACTTAGCCTACACAAAGGGAGCTGAAGTCTCAATTTGACCTTGCTCTCACAATCTAACCTTCTAATCTTTTTGATCCTCGTGTAAACGCATCAGCAGAAATGTACTAATATGCCCCTGGTGCCTGACATGTGGCACTGGTTTTTACACAAATTAGATGGATTCAATTAGCCGGCCTGATGTCTGAGATAGGCTTTTGGCCTATCAGACATCAGGCCTAATTCACATCATTCATTTTGCAAGGGCAAAGTGACTGAGGGAGGCTGAATGCAGCTGCACGAGACCTTAGATAATCCGGATTGAGTTAGCACACTATTATGCCATGTACTGTAGCACACAGCTGATCACATTTGGAAGCAGATGAACTGTACCATCTCACTTGTCACTTACTGTATGTGACAAAATGAGGTACAAGGAAAGCATCAGTATCATGTCTGTTGTCAATGAGCAGGTTATATGCCTCCAAGCAGCATGTACAGTATAGTTAAGAATTAAGAAGCTGCCCATCGTCTTATCTTGTAAAGCAGTAAACCTTTGCATACCACAGCCACACATCCCTCCATCTCTTTCATGGCGCAGCTGTCCTCCACCTGCTTCGAGACAGAGCTCTGTCTGTCTTAACGGCTGTCCAGGAAGTGCTCTCACCACGACCCCTGACCCCTAGCAACCGGGATCTGAATAAACAACTAATTGACTTGGTTTCCTGTTTAGCCTAATGGGAGCAACAACTATTTCTGTCTGTTTACGGAGGCCTGCCTCTCTCTTTCTCAGAGTTGTACTCTCTGCTGTTTATTTAGGGACAATATCCTCCTTACAACTGTGCTCCGAACTTCATGCACGAGGGAGACATACCATAGTGTCCAGCCTTTTTCGTTCCCCTGGTTTCCTGGAAGTCAACATCTTTTGTTTTTCTGTGGGAGAGTTCAATGAGCCTGTTTCGTCATCTTGGTTTATTTGTGAAAGTCTGCCTTCAAGTTATGCTGTACAGTGTATCAAGATAATTTAAATGGTTTGTTTTATACTGCCTGAACAATGGACAAATGGTGATAGAATGCCAAAACTGAGTCTTTTTCAGGTGCATGCGAATACAAGGGAGGCTCACATACAAATAAATAATGAATCAACCAGTTAATATGCCAAGGGTCCAACTTTGCTGCATGGAAATATATTACATGTACTGTAAATGTAACCCATTTACGCACGCACACACACACACAAAGCCTAACGAGGTGCATGCTCGTCACACTAATGTGTTTCTTTCTGCATAATAAGCTTAGTCAAAAAGGAGCTATTTAAACTGTCTGGGTTGAATTATATGGCTTGTTTCTTTGCCAGATGTGACTTTCTCCTCTCCTATCTGTATTGAATTATTCAGGCAGTTCCGGATCTTCTGGAGCTTTCATCTCAGGCCTGCATCAAGTTATAGCAGTGATACTGTGCCCAACTCAAGCGTGAGACCTTAGGTCCTGAAGTCATAGGTTCAAATTTAGGCTACGCCCAGTAAGCGGCAGCCGGCATAATGTGGAATGGAAAATAATGTTTTAGATTGGCCCAGTGATTCTAAACAAGTCCAAATTTGTTAACATCTGAAAGCAAGTCTCCCTTGAAGGTGCAGTTTGTGATTTCATCCAGATATTTCCAGTATTCTACATTGAAAACTGTTTTGATTGAATATATCATTTTGATGTGAAAGTTCAAAGAAATAGACTGGTTTATTGAAAGAAAATGTGTATAGCATTCATAAATTTGAATACTCTGACCATATTACAAATGACTTCCTTTGGGCAATCCTTCCCCAACTGTGACATATACAGTATAATGGGAATATACTGTAAACATTTAAGTTGTTTTTTTATTTGTATTTATTCTTTTTGTAACTGTTTGTCATGGGACCGGTAAGTGTTTTATTTACAGTTGCAGCGATGGATATGTAGTTATTGCCCAGTTTGTGCCTGGTATACCAAAGCTGGTGATTAAATCTGGTCATTAACTGAGCTGGAAGGCGCGGGACTGAAGGCAGTGTTTTTATTGAAGTGGCAGGAAGCAGGGGGCCGACTGCTGCTGAATCTGGAAATCTCCAGACTGCTCCCTCTTTTTTAAAGGCGTGCCCACACAAACAGCCCTGCTCTTCTGCCGTTAATGACCCAGGAGATGTTGCTCGAGTGGGGTTCCTGTGGTGCCTTGGCCCCATGTTGGGGACAGACACTAGCAGGAATCAAAAGACATCCTGCACTAGAAAAACCTCTGGGGTTCTCTTAATTCATTTCATCGTGAAATATAAATGCAACAATTATCTTTGGAATTGAAGTAAAATATATAATAATTCTCCTATACGCATGTTTCTTGACATATTTGTTAAAATCTGTGTGACTGAGCACCTTTTACAATGTAAGTCATTTGACAGGTGTTGCATATCAAGATGCTGATTAGACAGCATTATTGCACAAGTGTGCATTGCATGTCACAATAAAAGGCCACTCTATAAAAGCGCTTTTAATATATTTTGTGAAGAAAGTTTAAGAGAAATACATTTTTTACACATAGAAGTCTAAGATATTGTACTACACCTCATGAAAATTTGGAGATTTTTTTTAAATGTATATTAACCTTTACAAACATACAGTATATGTGTGCTGTGTGCATGAATTAGTCCTTAGGGGAACTGTTCACTATATGGATTATGAATGTACTGTATACTCTGTGTAAAACTGAAGGTCTATGAAATGAAATGTTATTCCACTCTGTGCCCTCTGCACTGACAACCTGACATGGAACACAGCAGGTCCCCTGGGGAAGACCGCTTACTGTAAACATAATTTCCCATGATCCCCTGTCAGACAAGGAAACTCCAGCAGGCAATGCATTTTCAAGTATCCTGTCTTGTTGTCTGATAAGTCCTACAAGCCAAACCATTAGCCAATGGGGAGGGGGCTAATTGACATGACTAGCTCTGAGACACGTTTGATGTGGATGCGGTGTCCCTTTGATGTGAAAAAGTTTGCCAAATGATTAGCATTATTATTACTTCCCTGCTGTCTGTTCCTAATCTTGATCTCAGTCTTTAGCATTAATTGGACAAATCTTATGCTAACGTATCGAGCTAGCCCAAGTCCCTATAGCCTCATGTACTGTATGACCTCACAGCACTAAAACCTAGTGGACAAGCACTTGGCAATTATCTTGCTTTGTGACCTTCCAAATGTGTTTCGTTAAACGTATCTCTGATCAGTTTGCTATCGCCAGCTGTGCTGAAATAAGTAATGTGTGTTAATGTCTAAATGTGTATTATATCTGATGTTACAGTGTTCTTTTATTTTCACAGGATACTGAGTCACAACAAAATCCGTTTTCTGAGAAATGGTTCCTTCGCTGGACTTTATGCCCTGGAGAAACTGTGAGTACTTCATTCAGTGTTAACTGCATACCAAACATGTCATAGCCTATATACTGTACATCTCACCTGGACATTTGCACTGGGGCTCCTATACAAATAACAGCTGCAGTTTTGGGTAGATCTGCACAGCTGACGATTCACTTCCATCCCGTGGGCTGCCTTCCAACAGGGAGGATGAACCTCTCAGTCTGGCTATCACAGAGTTATGTGGAACACCGCAATTACACCACAGTCCATCATTATCAAGGAAGCCCCAAGCCGCAGGACAAGATAAGAGAATCTCTGGTGGGAGGTGTGTGCTTACATACAGTCTAGCCTTCCCTACTTGTGTTTATGAGGTGTAGACATAAACTCTGTGATAATATAGTTTGGGGGGCAGCATGACAAAAGACAGTGATTATGGCTATTGCTCCATTTAATAGCAATAGATAGCCTAATTACACTAACGCTGTAATGCCCAAACGTGGCCTAAAGAAAACACAAATAATCTCTTAAGTGATGTAATCTTACTGATACATTTATTATATTCAGAGGTTAACATGCAGCTTGAGAAGGGTCATGTGGGTAAAGTGTGCACTGGCAGTTATTAACATTATACAGTATCTCAGGTCTTCTTATATCGTCATGTAGGAAGCCACTGAAGGTGTCCATCACTCCTGAAACGCTGCATTCAGATCATTTTTAGAGTGTGCAAGTCTGATTTGATCTATGCAAAGTCTTGATATAACTGATCATTATTTGTGTATTCGGGCGATACATGCAGAGTAAAGTCTGTTCTCATACATTGTGTCTACTGACTAGTGTCGTGTTTTGTTAGCTGACAATAGCTTCCGTCTGTTGTGTAGCCTACTGTAGATGTCTGTAGACAGGAGGGGAATGGTTCACACTAGACGGAATATTAGTTCCACATGTCACTCGGGAGCTGCCACCCATGAAGTTAACGAGCTTCTCTAAAACGTTGAAAGAAAGAAGAAATATGGTAATTTGCTGCAGTTTAGTAGCAGCTTTAGTAGCTTGTTAGTAGCTACCTGCAGGAGCTCACGCCAGACCGGCCATTTTGCCGGCTCAAAACAAAAGCCACAATTTGCTGATATGGCTCTCTTTGTGCCTGCCGCCATGTGAATATTTTCAAGGTCAGGTTCTCATCGCCCGCGAAGCGCCCTCTGTGCAGAAATGACAGGCGAAAGTTGATAGGTCGTCGTTGACTATTATTAATTTCAGTATTCTCAAAGAAGACATGTATGGCCTGAGTATAGCCCGCAGCTTGAACTGTTGGATGTAAAATGAGCTGAGAGTGCTTGTTTTTATAAGTGAAGACCAGGCCTCCCTGGAGGGCCATGGGGTTGGTGGGTCGGGTAACCTGAGCTTGCCCAATATCTGGCCCCTTGGACCTGGAACAGTGGTCTGCTCACGCATTCTGACTCCTCCCTTCTTTAGTTCAGTTACATCTGAGCTCATGGGAAAATGGCTGTCTGATGTGAAATATGCCACTTGGACATTCATAACAGCGCTACACAACATTGTAGCGGTTCGCACAATTCCTTGACTCACGGCTTTCCCTCCAAAAAATGCTTGGTTCCTAGCCTGTGAGGTATAAACGACGGATTTTGCTGCAAAGACGAAAGCATGCCACACAAGCATAGACAACAACACAAAACTAAGATACTAAAAGCAGATGACAAATATTAACGGTTGTCAATATTCTGGCTTTGAATGCAGACGTGAGTTTCCTGCTCCCGGGGGTTATTTGTTTTTGCCTCTATATAGTCTGCGTGGTCACCGCTCAGTCCTGGCCATTGTTTCCAGTGCGTCGTTGATTACATGTGCTTGCCATTTGGAGCAGTGGTAAACGGTTACTCATATTATGTGGTCAGTGCTGTAACCATAAGGCCAGCCCACTATGGCTGAGTAAACACACATCAGGGAGTTACGCTGCAGTCCGGCCTCTAAGTGTGGGGAACAAACAGGGCCAGCTCGCTAAGCCTTTAGACACACTCCCTGTCAGTCCATCTCTGTTATACAGACAGTGTTATACTCCATGAGCATCTAAGCACTATGCACTATTAAGGACACGTACTCTTCTCTCTGCTGAATGTGCAGTCATTTACACTCGCCCTGTAATCCTCTCAGTATAATCAAACAGCGGTGCATGGACATCCACACGGTACGTCCACCAGAACTCACACCAGATGTCTATTCAGAGTGGAATACAGTCTGGTGTGCTGTTGTGTCGTAGGAGAATGCAGCTCTGGTGGCAGGCAGCCTCTTACAGGCGCAGGCCAGACAGTGCAACGCTCCCAACAGTTCACCCTTTCATTGGGACCAGCCTCCTCAAAGCCACTATTGCCTTCATAACCTGCCAAACCACCCAAGAGCAGAGGAGCAATTTAGTCTTGTTTGTTTTGCCCTCTTTTTACTGGACTACTGTGTTTTTCTAGCTCTTTTTTGTTGTTGTGAAGGCTCGCCCTCCAACAGCTACAGTAGGACCTTGGAATACCTTCATTTGGGTCGGGCTGAGAACCTAGTGGAATCGTACCTGAGCTCTGAGGGAGCGTTCTGTGTTTTTAATGAGTCGATGTTTTCCAGGCTCTTAATGAATATAAGACCTGCAAACATAAATACACACCTACACTCACACACACTGCCATGGGGGCTTCCTGTTCTACACACCTACAATGTGTATCTTCACACACACACCATTTGTGATTGGCGGGTGACACAAGCAGGCCCTAATGAGCCAGGCCCGTGAAGTAACGAGCTGAGACCTTTACGAGCTGTGGAGAGACCTCAGCAGCCTGTCCTGCGCTGATTTGAGGCGAGGTAATGAAAATAATGAGCTGCGAGGGCTGCAGGAGTCTGGCTCTCGTCCAACTGGGCCCCACTGCACCATGGGACATAGGACAAGCGGGGGCACAAGGGGGCCTCATTAACAGCGCCTGCTCCCCCTATGTGAGAGAGCATAGCGAACAGGTCTGCGGTCAGCTGTCGGCAGGCTGACAGGTTGTGTCAACGAGGTGGCTCTAACATGATAACCTACAGTAATGGTCTGACAACGGCTCTCCACCATTTTCCCCACTCCTAGAGGAACAGTGTATTAATAGTGTGTGCAAAGGGAATCCCATGTTTTAAGGCCACTTCATTCAAGGGCGGGACATACAGTTGTTTATGATTTGTGTTACTCCACTGGCAAGGAATGAGGGATGTTTGCGCTTTAAGCTGTGACAGGTGAGGCAGATATGGCATGATAATGTGCAGATGTGGGCTCAGCTGATTTTTGGGGAAAAGGCCAAGGGGGCCCTTTAAAAAAAATTTTTTGTACATATTAATAGATATTTACATTACTGTCCATCTTTAAAAAACTTCTGTTTCCCATTAGTTCTTATTTGTTTTCTGTTAGAGAGAAGTGAAGGTAGGAAGGCTTTGCCTGAGTCCTGCTGAAACAGACCTTGAAATCGCCTCAGCCATTCGGAGAAGTTGGGGTTAGGAAGTAGGCCAACTTAAACAACTATACCATCTGACACGGAGGGAAGCGGAGCCGAGATGGCTAAAGATGGTATGATAGCTGGAGAGAGGCTGAGAATGGGAGGAAAAGATTAGAGAGAGAGAGAGAGAGAGAGAGAGAGAGGACACTAGTGCAGATTATGTTCTGTAAAATGTAAGCTCGGCTGCTGGGACATTGTTTCAATAGAGGAATAAAGCTGAGGTGGGCAGTGGAATAGTATGCCACTGAGAGGCACATGGCTACAAGCCCTTCTGTCTAGACCCATGTGGGAGGGGACGGGGTTCACATCGTACCAGCTGCCAGACAAGCGAACATTTGTGTTGCGTGCTTTCCTACACACGCCATGGAGTGGCCCCAGTTAGGCCACGGTCACCTAATGAGAGTACGTGACACAGAGGGGGTGGAGCGGGTTAGGAAGGGGTTAAGCGTGCTGGAGAGTGGAAACAGAAAAAGGGGGTGCTGCTCGGGTTGATAGACACCAGATGTGTGTCTGAGATAAACTGGAGGAGCGGGGAGTGTTTGTATTGCGAGCTTAGCTCAGTCGTGGCTCTAGGGGTTTATTGAAATGGTGAGCAAGTCCTCTCATAAGGCCATTACCAAACCGAGCGCTTTATATGCCAATAATTTTCCTGCACACATTTTCAGAAAACTTGATATGGTTTCAATAGCGTTCTTCCTGCTGAGGAGCTTGAGGTTTCACCCAATCTAACTTCCCGCGACTTAGATATGCTCCTTCTCTGCTATACATTTTTTATTTTCCCCTCTCTCTCTCTCTCTCTCTCTCTCTCTCTCTCTCTCTCTCTCTCTCCCTTTCTCTATCTCTATGTTCCACCCCCTTCCTTCCTTCTCTCCTCAAGTTGTGGTCCACCTACTGGTTGATGTATGTCTCCTTTCTTCACTCATGATTAGTAGATATGTCATTCTTTTCCATAAACAACAGTGGAGTTGGTCTACTCTAAATAAAATATTTAGAGTAGACAATATCTATAATATTGAAACTACTGCTTATTACAGTAGCTAGGGAGGTCTGCAGCTGTCTTAATTTTGTTAGCATTTTGGAGGTTATAAAGGTTTATATTTTGTATGTTTTGTTTGTCATTTATGTTTCAAATTAGAATCTGTCTTTGTTAACCACCAGTTGTACACTTAATTTTACTCTTTAGAAAACCTTATGCTAGCTGTCAAAGCAATGAAACGTGAAAGAAAAATTGGCCTTCAAATGCGTAATCTAGTCTATTCAGAATGTCAACCCTGACCCTCACACTGGTTTGTAAAACAAGTTTATGTTTCATTCCCAATTTGAGTACATTTAAGTTTGTTGTTCTTGACTTGTGTATACTGGACCTCATGCACAAATCAAGCAATCAAAAGAACATTGCCCCAGCTCTAGTCGGAGTCAGTAACAGTCTGTAGTTGTAGAGTTTTCTTTGGCTAAATTATCTCTAGCTCATTTCACAGCAGGCTAGAAACATATAATCCATGTAGGAAATGTTATACCATTCGTTGCAAATAAATGTCTGGACTGTTATTTCTGTATATTGTTTTCTTGACAAAGTTGAGCCACAGTTTAGGTTAATGCGAATCAATATCATAAGTGATCTTAATCTCTTGCACAATACTACTCTGATTGAAGTGCATGATGAGGAGGCTTTATGAAAAGAAGTCAGGTTAGCCACTCTCAGCCAAAAGGCCATGCCAAATCCTAAGCATCCTTGAGTAAGATATATGCTGTTTATAAGCCATCTTGCTCAAGGATGCTCCTGTAATACTAAAGTCGCTTTGATAAAAGCATATGCAAAATGACCAAATTGTAATGCTTGTAATTATACATACAGAGGTGTCTGTTCATATAACTTCTGCTTAAGATCATCTGCAAAGCTTTGTGCCCAGTATCATCTCCAATAAAAGCTTGTTTTGTAGATATCTATGGTAAACCTTTGGAGGAACTCTGAAGCAGCTGGTTTCCAAATATCACAAAATACAAAGTGTACTGTAGATTACGGTAGGCATCCAATCTGTGAGGAACCAGAGAAAGAAAACAAGGAATATAATCTGGAGACGGGGCAGGAAAGCAGGAAATTAGTAGAAAAACAAGAGCTCAGCATATCCTGGTTTCCTGTTTTTGGGGGGTGGAGGATATTTGGGGGCTGCGTTACAGAGCCCTCATTGTGCGTAAGTGTGTTGAGAGGTGGGGTATATGGGGCCTTACACAGGGCCAATTTTACTCTGTGCTGCTGAACCTATGCTAAACCCACCTGCCCCTCCTTACGGGGGAAAAGCAGCTAGTAAAAAAGAGAAAGAGGAAACTTTAAAAATAAACGAGCATGGGCCTCAGTGCCGGAGACGCCAACCAGACAGGAAATGACACGCGGCACAAGAACGTTCTCCACTGACCTCTGTCAGGAGCCATGCTGCCAGTTAACCACCTCAAGCTTCTTGGTTACTTTCTTAAGGCCCACAATCAGCCTAAGACAACTAACCCAAATATACATTTGCTTTGTTTCACTGTGTTCATTGGCATGCGCCGCAGCTGTACAGCACGGCAGTGCAAAAAAAATTGGCCTCTGAATTCCATTTGGTTCCATTAAAACCATTTCCCCTTACTGGAGTGAAAAAGGAAATTCTTGATTCCTGTCTGGCGATAATGTGTCTGTTCCCTGGCTTCACTCATTCTCCCGGCGCTCCCCAGGGTCACAGCCTGAACAATGTCACCGGACCACTCCAAGCCATGCCACTGTGCTGCTGATAATGGAGCCCTCCAAGTGTGGAGCGCTTCAGAGGCCATGTCTTCATTATGGCCCTCTCGCTGCTCCTCTCCTGCCTGCACGGGGGCACAGCTGCTCATGTACGAGTATGGAGATGACTCTTCAGAGTGGCGGAGGACCGGCTCCATTGATCCGGAAGAGTTTAGAATGAGGACTTTGGTGAATGAGTTTAGAGTGAGGACAGTCTATGGTGTTAGGCCCTGCTGAAGCACACAATGGACTCTCTGGGTTGGGTGTGTCCCTGAGCTTGCCACAGCCCAATCACACAGACCATGTGCAATGCATGGCATAAACACACTGAATTCACATGGCTGTAGGTCTAACATCAAAGCAGATGGTTTACATCAATATTCAATCCCAAAACTGTATAAACGTAGGCTGCAGGATGCAGTACGTAACGAGCAAGTAAATAAAAGTGGCAACTTCCCGCCACGTTTGGAGCGAGAAGCCTTTCACCTCCTCTGGTATTATCGTGTCCTTGGTGACAGTTGCTGTCATCGGTGTGCTGAGCTGAGCTGCGGCTGCTGCTAGGACTACTGGGACCTGGGTCAGTCCTACTGTACGACGGTTGCTGTGCCTGCTCCTAGCATAGAGGTTTCAAACTAACGCAGAGACGAAATGACAGGCTTAAACAGGCACAGCTATAGGTATTTGACTCATGCCTTCCCCCAAAAAGCAGTGGCTCATACTGTAGCTTCCAGCTAACAATCACTTATTTGAACAAGATTAAAACATTTACATTGGCTGCTTTTGTGGCTGCTTTTGTCCAAAGCTTCATCATTAGAACACGGATAAACACAAATGAAATGTATACAACTTTCAAACTAAACAATTGTCTGACTGAAAACAATCCAGAATCTTGAAATGATCTTACTCCCCCTGTCACTGGGGTGTTTCGCCCCCTCAGTGACTCGGGGGATTGGGGGGGATTCCTGCTGTGTTGACTCTGGAAAGGTCCTCCACATTCCCCAGTCTGGTGATAAGAGAGTGTATCAGAAGTGTGGACTGTTGATATTCATCGGGCCAAAGCACACACTGCGCTGTGTCTTTGCTAGCTGTTTATGAAAGGGTAGATTGTAGGATATCCTGATGTGCGGTAGTTCACTGTGCTATATAGGTGGTTTATCATTGTAAGCAGTTGGAGGGTTACCGTTGGTTAGGCTGGTCTGCAGGTTCACTTATAATCTTATAATGTATAATTGTTTGTGTTTTTAATGCTCCAGTCTTACTTCAAATGTGTGTAAACTACAGTAACATTATTGTATGCGTGCGCATTTGTGTTTTAAGGGCTTCTAATGGATGTGTTGCATTTTATTTGTCTCGGTGTGCATGTGTGTGTGTATGCAGTACATGTGAGCCAGACAGACAGAGAAGGGGTCACCGGGGGAAGGGAAGTTGTGGGTAGCGCCCCGCCTTTCCAACGCTAACACTAATGAGGCCCGGGACACGCATGCTGGGAACAGCAGCATTGTTCTGGGCCCCGCCCTGCTCCGATAAAGCTACTGACACACACACAGACACCCATAAACACTTAATTGTACACTAAACACTTAAAAGCACACTCGGCACTCCGTAGCTGTGAAGTTGTTGCGTTGTATACTGCCTGGCGTGTTTTCAGACATGTGGCCTGTCTTGTCCAAGGCTATATGCTTTGAGACCTCAGAGTGCTGCTCCAGGGCCAAATATCTGCAGCACTATCATTATAACCTGTCTTCCCTTCTATAATCCTCCTATGACTGATGGGTTTGCTCTGACCAGCGACAAACTCGACTGTATTTCAGCCATACCACACATACAATTTATTCTTCTTTTATTTAGTTTTTTTGGAAGTGAATTTGCTGCCCTGATTTGATCAAAATAGCTCATATCCTGGACACAGGACAGGACATATTTGAGGTTGTGCTGTGCTTGTGTTTGGTAGAGAATACACAATAGACAGCAGATCATTCTTTGTGGAGGAGAGGACCAGAAAGTCGCCTGAGGTCCGGGCCCACCACAGTGGCATGCTATGTAGAAGCAAGTGTTGCTTCTGTCAATGTAAAGTCGCAGACGTCCGTGAGCTTCTGAAAGAAAATCCTCCTCTACAGCCAGTTCCTGTGGGAGCAGCCATTTTTCACGCTGTAGGAATGATGACATTCCAGAGCCTATCGACTCTGCTTTAACCTTGCTATTCCCGCCTGGCCAATAAAATAGAATCTTCTTGGATATGGAGACTCACATTCACACAGGTTACATGATGAAGAGGGGCATATGGCTGAATGGTTAAACACATGGGTACGGACACCGCATGGGCCGTGGGTGGAGTGAAATGTGGTGGATAGTATGAAATAAGATCTTCAAAGGGCTTAGAGAAATTAATATTTATGGTTTGGCAATAACTAGCTAAATGTATTTATGGGGAGAAGTCATTTTGAAAGAAACAGCAAAAGGGTAGAACCCTTAGCTAGCGGGCTTAAATTCCAGCAATATTTTCTTTGGTCAAGTATCTACAGTACATCTATGCTAGCCTCAAAGCCCAGGTGGCAGATGGGATACGGTTTCCAGTTGGTATGCAGAAATATCCTGCTGGTTTTCACTGGTGGAACAATATGCAGTAGGGGACTTCCACTGCCCATCATTTTCACATCATAAAATGTTAGTGCTTTTTTTTCATGTGCCCCATTCCCTGCACAGTGTACATTTTGGGAGGTGTAACTCTCTTTGACTCTCATATTTCATCTCTGTGTAGAGACCTCAAGCACAACCTGATCAGCAACATCAAGCCCGGAACCTTCCAAGGCCTCTCGGAGCTCCGTAAACTGTAAGTACATGTAGACATGAGCAGGATTCATATTCCAACTGAGCGCAGGGTGTCGAGGTGATTAAGAGATGTTTGTTTAAGTCAGTGAGGTCGATGAGAGGCAGTGCATATTGATGGTAACACACGGCCAGCGTTGAGCACATTCTTCACAGAGCCACGGTAGTGAGTAAAGAGACAGGCCCACCAAATCCTCTCACATCTGTCTTAAGCCCTAACTGTTATGACAACTCGTGGCAGATGTCATGTGTTCTACTGCAGCTCCCAGTGTTAGTGAGGCCATAAAGTCCTAGGTTCCCTTCACCAAGTGTTTATGCTGGTCCGCATTGATCTTCGCTGGGGCCTGAGATGACATCCCTGCTGCCCGGCTCCACCGACACCGTGACAACGACCTCAGGGCCGACCTGGCGCGTCATTGGCCGCCACAGGGCTTCATTACGTGTGTGGACGCTGAGGGCTGGTCACTCTCGCCTCCTTCCCCTGCTTGTGTTTTCCCTGCAAGGTCTGGGGCTTTTCAAAACAAACAGGGGGAGATAAACACATGCTCTGGACAGCTCTCTGCTGGATAGTGTCAGAGGTGCAGCGCAGCAACCCTTCCCCCCCTCTGGGTGTGCTGTGGCTATACTACAGTACATTCTTAACACAGAGTTGGAAAGTGGCCTCGCATGATAAGAGCACCTGTGCTGTAGCTGACATTGTAACTGATCCTGCAGTATCTTTTAATGCCCGACATGAGATGGGGAAACACATTATTTTATTTAGTGAAATAGAAGCCTTGGTTTATGCATGTCTTTTAATATCATGATGATGTAACCTTGCATTTGCTACTGGTTTGAATATAACCACAAACCTGTGTATCGATTTGTTGTAGTGACCTGTCCAACAACCGCATCGGCTGTTTGAGTCCAGACGTGTTCCAGGGCCTCACCAATCTCACCAAACTGTAAGACACAGTTAACAGAAGATATGCATTCAGTCTCTCTCTCTCTCTCTCTCTCTCTCTCTCTCTCTCTCCTGCTCTCGCTCTCTCACATGATACTGTTTGACTTGTGTTCAAAATGTCCAGATTCTTGACATCCTGTGCTTATTTTCTAGGAACCTTTCTGGGAACATCATATCAACGTTGGACTCAGGAGTGTTTCAAGAACTTCCATCACTCAAGCTAGTGTGAGTAGCAGCCGCGATCAACTGTATAGCTCACAATGCATCACTACTGCGTGTGTTTTCTATGAAAACACACACAATAATTAACAATAATTAATAAAACCACAATAACAAGGAATGCATTGTTGTAAAGGCCTACACATGATAATGATCCAGCAGTTACCTTTGTAACTACAACTTTAGAAAAAATACCAACTAGAACAAGTCTGTTACAATATATGTAAAACATCTTCAGTCCAATAAATCACACTTGTAGGAAAGGTCATAGGGGTGACAGTGTTTGAACAGTGGCTGCCGTATTACAGATTAGGATATATCCTTTGTGATCCCTATAATTCCAATAATGTACATCTGGGACAGGCGCTGTGTCTGATCTCAGTAGTTAATTGCCCCGTCTAAGGAGCTTTTTACATTGGTCCTGTGGGCATTTTTATCTCTGTTGTCTTTCATGATTAATGACCTTCACTTCGCTCATCAGGAACTTCAACTCTGACTTCCTGTCGTGTGACTGTGGGCTGCGCTGGGTGCCAGGCTTCTTCCGGACCGGTTCTGCCCGGCTGGGGGATGAGACGCTCTGCTCCTATCCCAGGAGCCTGCAGGGAAAGCCCCTGCGCGGACTGAGAGAGAGTCAGTTGAGCTGCGGTGAGGGCCTTGCTGCTGTATACCAATGCACCACGTTTCAGAGAACGCTAGCTTGAAGTGCAGTATCCCAACATGCGCCTACGGTTTTTAAGGATTGATTGACAAAAACAAAAACACGGTGTAAATCTTATCCCACACAGCTCAGTAGGAACATCTTTCTAGAAGCACCAGTGAGCTGTCAACTAATCCTGTGGTTTGCAATTTTTCTGAATTGCTGCTGTCTGTATCCAATGCTCCCAAAATAGCAGATGCGTACAGTAATGTCTGTAGTTGTGGCTGGCAAATGAGTGCGTCTGAATGGAGCCAGAATGGGGTGTCACATCTGTCCTGTGTTAATCTTTCCTAAGATGGTCCCTTGGAGCTACACACCCTGTCCCTGCTACCCTCCCAGCGCCAGGTGGTCTTCAAGGGGGACCGGCTGCCCTTCCACTGCACCGCCGCCCTGGTGGACAAAATCACAACCTTGCACTGGCGTCACAAGGGTCAGCTGGTGACCTCTGACCCTGAGATGGGCATCCAGCTGGAGAACAGCGTGCTGCATGACTGCACCTTCATCACTAGGTGGCCATAGTTATATGTTATCTTATTGTTTTGCTCCTTTCTCGATACTGTGTGTGTAGATAATTATATGAAGTACTGCACAGTAGGCTACTCTAACTACCGTTTGTCAAATGTCAGTTGGAAGTGAATCAATGAATTGGTCAGCAAAGTGAGTCCGGACACATTGTAGAAGAGGCTGTGTATATTCATTAATTGCTGAGACATTTCTCCCTGTCTCTCCTATGTGAAGTGAGCTTATCCTATTCAATGTGCACGTGGAGGCCACTGGAGAGTGGGAATGTGTGGTGACTACTGGGCGGGGCAACAGATCTCGCTGTGTTGAGATAGTGGTTGTGGAGAACAGTGCCTCCTTCTGTCCAGAGGATAACGTTGTCAACAACCGGGGGGAGTTCATGTTAGTACAATAACCTAAGCTATAATTATGTCATTACGATTATATACCAAATGAAAAGAGCTTTCCTTTATTAGTTTTGCATTGTGACCTATGGTGTTAAACCCCAGGTGGCCGAGGACTTTGGCAGGCATAATGTCCCATCAGTACTGCCTGCAGCTGCGATACCCTTCCCTGTCAATAGAGGGAGGCATGGAGCAAAAGAAAGCCTCACGCTACTGTGACCGCTCAGGGAAATGGCAGGAAGGTGACTACTCCAACTGTCACTACACCAATGGCATCACCCGTGTCCTACATACCTTCATCCTGGTCAGTACTTGCACACACAAGCCCATGGAATTCCAGAGGGGTGTTTTGAGTTATGCTAATGTTAGCGAACCGCATGTAGTAAAGAACCAATCAAAAAGAAGGCTGTCAGCTGTCCCACACAACAGGTGTAACTAAACGACATAGGCGGATCAGCTGTCAATCACGTCATGGTTGTACACAACACACCCAGACAGTCCTGACACGCTGCCAAATAACAGTATCTCAAGACACCTGTCTGCGTGTACAAGGGCTTTAGGGCAATGCCATGGTTCAAGTGAAGTACATACAAGGTGGATTTACTGTCCTAATCCAGCACCATGCCTTTGTTTTCTCTCTCTGCTGTATTTCAGAGGCCCATCAATGCATCTAATGCTGTCACTGTGGCACAGCAAGTGCGCTCATATACCCTTGAGGCTGCTGGTTTCACTGACTCAGTGGATGTCCTATATGTAGCCCAGATCATTGAGAAGTTCATGGAGTATGTCAAGCAACTTAGAGAAGTAAGACATGTATACGTGTTCATTGGTTGTAATAGAAGTGATGAATATGTGAGTTTATTTTATTTGTTATGTCATGTTTTTTAAATAGTATAACTATCAGTCGAACTAAAAGATACACACTGAACTCTCTCTTAGCTGTCTGAGGTGCTGGTAGAAATGGGCAGTAACCTGATGCAGGTGGATGACCAGGTCCTGGCTCACGCCCAGACAGAGAAGAGAGCCTGCAGCTCCATAGTCTTCTCTCTAGAGACACTAGCCTGGCCTCAGCTCCACAGCCATGCCCAAGACCTCTCCATGGTACGCACCGTCCCATTGGCTCGGTAACAAAGTCTTCCAATTGACTTGACTTGAGAACCAAGTTGATGTCCACAGGTGTCTAGGAACATCGTCATGGAGGCCCACATGATCAGACCAGCACACTTCACCGGGATGAGCTGTACAGCGTACCAGCGGCGCGAGGTCCTGACGGACAACCTTGGCGCAGATGGGTCAGAGTCCACCCATAAACAGCAGCTCCGGTTCCGCTGTACGACGGGCTCCCATAACACCTCCCTTGACAATTTTCCACTGAAGGTGACCTGTTACTTTAACCTTCCACTTCCACATAGGGCACAAAGCACACATAGTACATACTGCTACTGGTACCTTTACATTTGCCAGTGGGGTCACAGTATGCTTTTAAGGGGAGTATACTGTAGTGGTGAATATAATGTATGTATACATAGAATGACATTGAGACCCACTGGCGTATGCAACAACACCTGCCTTTAAATCCATTATAATATATTGAAGTATCCCACAACATTAACACTGATTTTCTCCAACGCTTGATCTGTCTTTCCCCAGAATTCAGTAGCCCTGGCTTCTGTGACTCTCCCACCATCTCTGTTCCCTCCTGATGCACCCGCAGATTGCAAGCTGCAGTTCGTAGCATTCCGGACAGGCCGGTTCTTCCCCCTGCCTGGAAACTCGAGCATTGTTGTAGAACACTCTGGCAGACTTAGCGTCAACACCCCTGTCATCTTTGTAGGCTTGGGTGAGGACTTTTCTCAGTATAAAATGATTATCTTAACCCAATAATTA
Organism: Amblyopsis rosae; assembly: GCA_025399935.1. Classification (NCBI taxonomy): domain Eukaryota; kingdom Metazoa; phylum Chordata; class Actinopteri; order Percopsiformes; family Amblyopsidae; genus Amblyopsis; species Amblyopsis rosae. The sequence continues at coordinate 8,577 of JAODTR010007877.1, read as the reverse complement.
AGTGCAACTCATATCATAATACCATCTACATGAATGCAGGAAGTGTGTTGATGATTTTACCCTCCCCTTGCCGTGACAGACGGATGTCACATGTGGAACCACTCAGAGTCCGTCTGGGTGTCACTACGCCACCTCTCCCCTGGCACCAGCCCGGTGGCAGCCCAGTGGAGTCTGAGGGCTCTGGAGAAGCAGGGGGACTGGAGTCAAGATGGCTGCCAGCTCATACACAGTGACAGCAGCACATCCACGTTACGCTGCTCCCTGCTGAGTAACTATGGCGTGCTACAGGTATTAATAGCTTAAAGGGCTTTTAAGGTAGACCTTTTTAAGGTAGACCTTTAGAACTTTCCGGGGTAATTCAAGGCATCCAACTTAGGTCACATTACATGGTCATATTAACTGTGGGTGTGTTTCTTCCTCCCGTGCTTGTTTTGATAGGAGGTGCATGACTTCCCAGATGTGCATCCTGTGTCAGTGAGGGTGCTCCACCCTGTGGTCTATGCGAGTACTGCAGTGCTCCTCCTGTGCTTATTCACCATAATAATCACACATATACTGCACCACAGGTATGCCTGCGTGTACGCGGTATGTGTGTTTGCATGTGTAGGCACATGCTCCTTCGCTTGACCTTTAACAATCCACGATTTATTTGTATTTATTTGTTTTTCTACTCCAGTTCAATACACATATCGAGAAAAAGCTGGCACACGTTGCTTAACACATGCTTCCACATCGCCATGACGACAGCCATCTATGCAGGAGGCATTAGTTTGACCTGTTACCCAGTGGTATGCCAGGCGGTAAGACTTTCTCTCCTTCGCCAGCGGCCACCATTTCCACGAGGGCTTCAGTCTACGGCCAGACTGACCTGAACTGTGTTGTTGTTAAATGTGTGGCAGGTGGGCATCGCACTTCATTACTCCTCACTGTCTACTCTGCTGTGGATTGGAGTGAGCTCCAGGGTCATCTACAAAGAGGCCGTTTGGAGAACGCCACAGCAACCGGAGGGAGAGTCGCCTACTCCTCCTACACAACGGCCGATGCTGAGGTCGGTGATATCATCAACGCTCGCCCTTCGCCCCAACCTGTTGAGTCGGTCGCGTTGCTCGCTATAAGCATAGCTTTTGTGTTGTAGACAGACGAGGGAGTCAGCGGGTATGGCCACCCAAACTGTACCCCATCAAAGAGCACCATTGTGCACATCAACCAAAGGAAAACCTTGAATGGAAGTGACAGTAGAGGAATCCCACACGCCCAGATGAACACCGTGACCTCTGGGTGGGGGGGTGAGGAGGAGTGAGGCCGGAGCTCGAAGGGAAAGTGTTGTAAATCCGAGCAGGGCCATACAGGGGTTGCACTGTCTCCCCTGAACCTCTCCTGCTGTGGCTGGGATCAAACACTGCAGCTGACCCCGCTGGCTGTCCAACCTAGCCCGCTGTCGCCCACACAGCCACATGGATTCAGACCTCTCCGCTGACACCCTGCTGTAAATCACAGTGCCCGTGTAGTCTGTACGGGACCTTTTTACTCTCCATTAGTCGGAAAAAGTGAAAGAACAGAAAGCTGTGTTGAGATCATAGGCGTCCATGCTCAAAGGCAGAAAAGCGTGAAAGGGGAAAATGTCACATATCCATTTTTCAACAACCGTGCAGCCGAATGTCCTCTGGCATGAGCAAGAAATGAAAATTGCATGCTTGTCAATGGGATTATGTTGTTGATGGTGTGTCTGTCATCGCAGGTTCTACTTGATCGCTGGTGGAGTTCCTCTCATCATATGTGGAATCACCGCAGCTGTCAACGTCAACAACTACGGGGACAACAGCCCCCAGTGAGTGCCTCTCTTTCTGACCTTGAGTAATTTGACCCTTGGCGTCTAAGTGTTTTGTCTAGCAGTAAACCGCCAGTGATATGTGTGATATGTTGAAATGCACAGTGATGCCCTTGTTCTGCACTGACCCTGCTCAATTCTTTATTGGCTCCAACAGCTGCTGGCTGGTATGGCGCCCCAGTCTGGGGGCTTTCTTTGTCCCTGCTGGCTTGGTGGTGTTGGTGACCTGGCTCTATTTCCTGTGTACTGTGTTTCGCCTGAGGCGCCACGTGGCCAAAGAACGCACCGGAACCTACTCGTCCTCCCCTGCTCCTGAAAGCCAGCCTGCATTGGCAGGAAGTACCAGTGTCCTGTCCACAGATTCAGCGGCGGGGCCTGTGCACCCTGCCTTGGCTCCAGAGGACCAGTACTCCTTCAAGGTCCAGTTTGTAGTGCTGGTGGTCACCCACTTCCTGTTTATAGCCTTGTGGTGCTGCGGGGCCATGGCCGTGTGGATGATGGGTCACGGCAACCTGCTGTTCAGCTGTCTCTACGGGCTGGCCGCCACAGTTCTGGGGGCGTTCCTGGTGGCGCACCACTGCTTCCGACGTCTGGACGTGCGGGCTTCGTGGCTGGCCTGCTGCCCGGGCTCTGGCCGCTCCTCCCAGCCCGTGCCGACGTACGCACGCAGCTGCTCCACCGGGGGCGGAGCGCAGGGCTCCGAGCGCGGCTCCCAGCTGTTCATCGGCCTCCACCCGCCGGGAGACTCCCACAACTCCTCGTCCACCCAGTCTTCGTCCACGGCGCCCAGTGGGATCAGTAGTGTGGGGCCGGGGCCCTGCAAGCTCACCAACCTGCTGCAGGTGACCCAGGACAATGCCAACCATGCGTTCCCTGCCCCCGTGGGCACCAAAACCAGCGCTAGCACTGACAATGTCGCCAAGCCGACCAACAACGTCCGGTCCGCTGTAAACTCTGTAACCCCGGTGCATCCCCAGAGAAAGAAAGTGAGCAGCAGAACTAAACAAGGCAGTACCCAGTATCACCACCGGGGCGAGGGCAGGGGTCACTATCGTCTCAAAGCCTTGAGGTCTGGTGGCGGGGGCAGCTTAGGGGCATTGGGCCCCACTAGTGTAGAGCACCTCAATTCGTCACACGCACCTCACAAACACGCCACTAGCGAGAACGGCAGCGTCCGCCACAGCCTGTCGGAGAGCCAGGCCAGTCCCCTAGCCAACGGGAGGAAAGCCGGGGAGTCCGTGGCCACCAGCTTCTCAGAGGGCAGCGACGGGGGCAGCAGTGGCAGCCGCAAGCCCTTCCCGCTTCCGCCTTCTGCGGCCAGCAGAGCTGCCACGCATGGCGCTCAGAGACGCTGTGCGAGCAGAGACAATGTGAAGGTGGCGGCGGCTGCCGAGCGAGAGGCAAAGCGTTGCTCATATCCCCTGAACAGCGTCAACGCCACTGCACTGCCGTCTGCAGCCCCCAATGGCACCCTTAAAAACTCAGTGTTAGAACTGGAGCAGGACACTAGTGGCACGGACCAATCGCAGAGCTCCGTTGGAATGAAAAGTGGCTTGTGGAAGAGTGAGACCACGGTGTGACGCATGTTTCCACATCGTCTTCTATGCATAATCGTATCTGATATTAGACACAAAGTGTTTTTAATCCTAACAAATACATCACTTGTTTGACTATCACCAAGGATGTAGGAAGCTATACTTTCCACTCTAGCACAGTCAGTATGCTGCCAAAATAGTAAAGATGAACACAGTAAATCAGGTCTTTTCATTGTCATTTTCCTTTTTTTTATGTATACTGTAATTGTACAAGCTACACCTGAAATTAGCATACAGTATGATGTTAATTGCAGATGCCAAATGAAAGCTTTATTGTTTTAGTTGTGATTTTTCTATGCATATCACCTACAGTATAGCATGAAATGGTATCCCCGATTTACCATTTCCAGCTTTGAGCATTTTACACTGTGGACAACCTTTCACTCATATTTCCGCTTTAAGTATTTGCATGTGCTCATATATGCAGTGATTGGTGTGCATGGCGTGTGTCTGTGTGTGCACACAGCATGAGGAAATAGAAGAGATTAGTTTTGTGTATAGAGAATATGTCATTGAGCTACAGTACAAGACCAATATTCAAAATAATCACAAGTGGTGACACAGTTCTGTGGTCCTAATAATAAATAACTAAATTATATCAGGAAAATGTCTTCATTTGCAGTCATAGTCTAAAATGGCAGAATAACCAATCCTTGCACACAACCAGTCAAATTAGTTAAACCAGGATTCTAATTCAGTTTTATGGATTAATGTTGTATATAGACTGCCATCTCCAGAAAAGTAAACATAACATTTCATTATTAATGGTGTTTTGTGCTGTGACCAAATGCCCAGTTAGGTCTACTGATTACTAGATTTAGATGATCTCATTTGCTATTTTTACCCACATTATTTATACAAAGATATTGTCAAAATCGAATGTGATTATAAATGCCAGGATGTTATACGTGCCTTTTCTTTTTCTAAATGTTCATAGGCCTGACCAAAGAAATAAATCTCACTGCATATAGATCCTTGGTTGTTGAGTACCCATTATCAGAATGTTTTTGCAAACTTTTGTATACTTAAATAGTATACTTATATTTATATGTACATTTTGGCAGATATGCTGTTCGGGAAATAAACAGGAATTACTGCTCAGTATTGCTGCCTGCTGTTTTGTTTTTCTTTTGTTATCCCACAGGGCATTCTGGTTTGTTCCGTTTTTGTATGGTGTATTAAAGAGTAAAGAATTAAAGAGTAACTACCTTACAATTAATTTTTTTTAGCTGTAAAGTAAATAATGGGACTTAAATGTTATGACACAAATCAGTGCTGTGCATACTGACACAATTTCTGTTTTTATAGAAAACTGCAGTTTGTTGAAAATGTCTCAACCCGTCATATCTGATAAAACAAATCCCCAAATGCTGTTGTATTGCTGTCTTACAATTGTATTCTTTGAACACATCACATTTAATGTTAACGTTGTTAACGTTAATGTAAGTTTTGTATTCTATATATTGTAGGCTATGGTTCTTTGATATCTTATAAACCGTGTCATTTATTTTGCTTGCGGGCTAAATTATACAAAGTATTATTAGACTATTATTATTATTAAAAAATCAAATGGAGAGAGCAAAAGAGAGCATAAGTTATTTATAAATAAAAGTGTGACTTTATTACTTAATTACTTTATACATAAGTCACTTGTTATAATACAATAGCCAGCAACAACGAATTAATGGAATTAATTTGAATACTAGTAGTAGGCTATAACTTTAAGCCCATACGTCTGTGACTCAAATCCAGAGGCAAATTGGCTACATATCCGTGACTGGGAATTACCTGCTTGTATTGTAGACCTATTACGAAAAGGTAACCCGATTCCAGATCTGTGGATAACATAGCGGTCCTTTATTATTCACATCCCTGCATCCACCAGCATCCAATAAACGGCTGAATCTAAACGTATCAACAGGATAAGTAGCCAACCAGACAGAGGGATGTAGAGGATGGGTGGATACATGTATTAGGGAAGTACAGTAAACTGTTCTGATGAGTAAAGAAAATATGATATCCCAAGCCTAGAACAACGTGGAAATATTATTACAGTAGACTACACATTAACGATATCGAATTTGCGTTTCAATTAAGAAAACTAACTGGACTATGTACACATTGTTTTCGTAACTAGGAAAGGTAAATAGGAGGGGTGTACGGTATTACGACAACGACCTAACCCTACGGTAGCAATAATATTAGCCACTGCGCTTCCTGAATTGAGCTAGGTGCATCCAACGGAGAACAACAAAGTTACGGAGAAAGTTATCTATATTGCAAACTTAGTTAGACTTCAGTGTAAACGTGACTGTTGTAACTTGTGTTCAAGCTAATAAGCTTTATAATGTCGCTGGCTGACCAAAGCCAACAGTGGTATCCTACAAGTGTACAGGTAACGGTGCATGAAGCTCGCAATCTGCGTATCAAGGGGAAAAATGGAACCAACGATGCCTATGCCATTTTCCAAATGGCCAAAGATAAGTTTTCTACCTCTGTTGCTGAAAGATGTGTTGTTCCAATGTGGAAAGAAGAGGCATCGTTTGATCTCCCTTTATTCCACCCAAATAATGCTGAACGATGTACACTTCACATTATAATAATGCACCGTGCCCATGTTGGGCTTGACAAGTTCCTTGGGCAAGCTATTATAAATTTACTGGATCTTCATGACAACAAGTCTCGCGAAAAGACAGAGTAAGTACATTTGCTTAAAATGTCATGTCAGTTTATTTCCTTCAGCAACAACGAAAACATGTCGAACTACACGACAGTAGACTAGTTAATTGCTGTACATATGATAACTATTTATTTTGTATTATTTGACTTCATCCATATACAGTAAGCTGTATGTCCTTGGAAAATGTGTAATTGTTACTCATCTAACCTTTGTGTAACTGTGAACTGTTTAGGCCTAGGCCTAATAAATAAATAAATAAATAAATAAATAAATAAAATAATTTTGTAAAATGTGCCACAAAATGTATCTCTTACAGTGGCCTACTTGGATCAAGCCCAGAAGAGTTTCATATTAGGTTCTCTGTATAAACCAAATTGTAAATTGAGCGATCTTGTTATTCTGTTTAGGTGGCTGGGAAATATGTTCTCTAACAACTATTTTAAGATAAATTATTAATGTTTTGTTTTTCTTGATACATTATTGATGTCTTAGCATTCCATATTGAAAAATATGTCCCTTTTGTAAGATAGTGTGAAGCCCATCCCTGCCCTTTAGAAATTAATTAATTGCATTCTGCTCATGCTATTTATAATTAATTTGCTCACAGATGACTATTCCTGTTAGGTGACGTCCAAAGAATGACATTGCATGGGTGTAACATAATAGGTGTAACAGCAGTCAAAATAAAACATAATATTTGTACTTTCACATGTTTTACACACCCTTTTTAAGTAAGGGAGGGAATCTGCTGCCTCTATAAGCTCCTCTAGTGTCTATGCACTAGGTAGGTTTGGTTTAAGATGAGGCAGTGAGTTATGCCTGCATTCTTGCTAATGTAGGCTAGTAGGCCTAAGTCTCATTATCGCTTTGCCAAGGGCATATTTTTTACGCAACTACTAATCGACTAATGTTTATGTTCTTAAATCTTATCTTCTGTTTACTCAGTAAATGCTTGTTGTAGTTGATTTAATGTTTTACTTGACTTACCATCTGTTACTCTTCTCTTTTGTATACAGTATGGTCTCACCATCAGTATGAGTATTGGATGTTGTTTTACCCTGCAAGAGGTGTGGTGTTAGATTACTGTCCTACTTTGTGCTGATACATGAGTCTGACATTGAAGACAAGGATTCCTTAATGCTAAAGAGAGTTCTCTTGTAATTTCTTGCACAATGGGAACGGCTAATGGTTATACTGTATGGCATCAGAAGAGTCAAAACAAACAATAACTGGTTTTGTTATGGTATGTTATACAGTATGTGGGTAGTCAACAACATTAAAGTGTAACTGCACCCTGAAATGTGTTTTTTGAGCTGTAATTATCAAAGTAATAGAATATATCTGTAAGGTAAAGGTGCATACATGTTGCGAAATTCATCCTCTGCATTTAACCCATCCCTCAAGGGAGCAGTGGGCAGATGCTGTGCAGCGCCCATTTTAATTTAAATCTGCATTTTATGGGCTGAAAACATAACCACACGTCATATCTGTTATAAATCATCCCAGGACCTGGCTGGTAGGATGGGGGGAATTGAAACAGCATAGTATTGCAATTTTATTTTATTTTTTCCCTGTGGCAATACTGTATCGATACACAGACGCCATTTATCTTTTTATTATATAAATTGCACATGCTAATTTAACTTTAACACATTCAATATTTATGACATGTTCATGTCAGTTAGTCTGCTTGACAATCACATTTAGTAGCAATACAATTTATGTGAGATGAACAAACAGATGTTGACAAAGTTAGAAAAAGTAATAAATTGCAGAATATCGCATTATGTTTAAAATCACAATTATATTGTATCGTGACATAAGTATCGTGATAATATCATATCGTGGGGCCTCTGGTGATTCCCACCCCTACCAGTGGCTGGTTTTCAAGGGTACACTTGGTACAATCATACGTCATTCAAATATTAATGTTAATGGGGGGTCCTCCTCTCGGTCTCTCACCTCCCCTCACTCAGCTCCTTGATGCATTTTTCTAAGTTGTAGTGGGTGTAGTCATGCTCAGCGATGAGGTACAGTTACACTTTAACACTTTTTTCTTTTGCTGTTAGTATATGGTTGTAATTTAGTTCCAAGTTCAGTCTGAGTTCAGGCTAAATGTACATGCACTAAAATCAAGTTATAAAGTATGAAGTCATGGTGGTACATCATAACAAGTTATGTATTTTACCCAGCAGTCTAAAACTCAAAAATGCATGCCCATTTTGGAGTTGTCAACTAATATAGTTGTATGTTAAACAGTTCATCATATTAAACAGGCCTAGTTGTAAAGTACAGGGTAGGGTACATCTCTTAAGAGATCATTTGATTATTTGAAAATGTTACTGAATGATCTTCTATAAATTGGTAACCTATTTGATAATTGAATTTTTTTTTTTGCCTCTCCATCCATCCATCCATCCATCTTCATCCGCTTATCCGGAGTCGGGTCGCGGGGGCAGCAGCTTCAGCAAGGG
>JAODTR010007875.1:0-10055 GCA_025399935.1 Amblyopsis rosae | reverse complement strand
TCTCACACACACACACACACACACACACACACACACACACACACACACACACACACACACACACACACACACACACTCTTATATGGCTTATATGCAGGCTGCACCAGCTGCAACCACTGACGAGCAGGCACCAATCAGCTCCAGACCCCACCCATCAGCTGCAACCAGAGATCTGGAACCATACCTGCAGCAGAGGGAAAGAAAAAGAACACACACAAACGAACACAGCGCAACACACAGCACTGGGGACGTAGCACAATATCCAAAGGTCCTGCACATAGATATCCAAAATATCCTTACGGTACTGACAATCCTTAGTTGTTAAATAGAACTAATCATTAATCAAATGCTGTGAGTGAGATGCTACTGTATTGAGAAGTTACTTTATAGTAATTTAAGAACAGAATGCTAAGTTACTCATTAAGGAGCCACTCTATGTCACATTACACTCTTAAGATTTAGCAGAAATGTATCCTTATCAAAGGGAGGTATTTTTGAGTGGAATTTGGATTTTAGGTGGAGGCGTGTCCCTCTTGTGGTCATGAAGGCTTACTACATCACAGTTAATCTGCAGTCTCTGCAGTTCATGTTGGCTGCTGCCACTGCGTCTGCAGATAAAGTGCTAGTCAACTACTTAAATAGATTATATACATGCTATCAATGAGTTACATCAAGTTATCACTATGTATGACTATCACTTGATATTTAAGTAAGCTACCAAGTGTTATATGCTATATGGCATATCATAAACCTCAATGTTTGCACATTAAACATATAACATACTATTTTATAAACATAATATTATAACATATATACCACTTCTTAAATATCAAGTGATCCATAAGTCATACATGGTTATAACTTGATGTAATGTACCTTGCACATGCCTTTCATGTGACTATCACAGCGACACGTAGTCCAAAGCTGCAGCACCCCATTCTATCAGTAGCACCTGTCTGATTCCCACGAGGCCTCCAATCACAACCCGGAAAAAAGGTTGTCAACCACTGGCATGTGCCATGTGGCTTTCTGATCTGAGGCTCGACTAACACAATTCATTGGGATTTGACTTCCATGTTACGCAGTGAAACAGCATAAATCTCCCCTGCGTTCCTCATCTGTTAACGGTTCGGTCTCCATATACAGTAGTACATCAAACTAGTGAATTATGCTGCTTTCTCTGATCCTGCCTTTACTGGTCTCTTCAGCCATCGCCAATGAAAAAGGTAATTGTGACTGGGTGCATGCTATCCACAAATATGCTGTCCAATGCTATAGATTAACACTGTATGCATCCAGAATTTATAGTATAGTTATAGTTATAGTATATCATGTATATGACCAAAAATAAATATTCGTCAAAGGCATGCTTGATTGGATTATATTCCATATATCTGACCTTGAAACTGGAAGCTGTAAACAATAAGTAGCCTAGTCCACTGAAGCTAATGTATTCAATATGTTTGTGTCTAATAAAAACATATGGGTTTTCCTCAATCTAAAAGGAGATTTAGCATGTTGTTGAAGGTTTAAATAGTTGCCATTTAAACTACAGTATAAACCCATTGGGAAGTGTCAGCAAATGGGTGATTATCATAATACGTTGTGCTTCACTATCAATCGTGAGAAACAACAATTTAACAGGGTCTCAGTTGAAAAAAGTTAACCTACAGTCTACAGCTGTTTTAATAAAATATATTCAGGAGCTCATTAATGGCCTCTCTTTATCAAAAGCACGAATGTTTATTCTTGGTCCATGTTTTACAGCAAGGGCTGTTTAATCTTGGTCCATGTATTAAAACAAGGGATGTTTAATCTTGGTCCATGTATTACAGCAAGGGCTGTGTAGAAGCAGGATTGTATTTTCAGCACAGACAGAGCACAGTTAGCTAGCTGACTGAGACGAGATATTTGGTAATTTTAACAAAATGTGTATTATCTTACTATACCTTTAAGACCCAAATCGAAATGGATTATACCATTTCTCATTTGATTGCCATCTCTCATCTATTTATACTAGGGCTGTCAGACGATTAAAACATGTATTTGCGATTAATCACATGCTTTATGTAATTAATTGCGACTAACTAATTGCATATTTTTACCTAGTTCAAAGTTTAACCTAAGTCTTATATTTTTATAACAAGATATGCAAGCTTTATGCAAATGTTTGTATTTACAAATTAAAGGATGCAAGATGGTCTGGAGTCAGGATGGTCTAGTGGTCTGGGTGTTAGGCTCCCAGCCGAAACCTTGGTGTTGACCTACCTGTAAGCATCCTTGAGCTAGATGCCTAACCCCTAACTGCTGTTGGTTGCACCTTGCATGGCAGCAATTGCCATCGGTGTGTGAATGGGTGAACATGAGGCAAAATACTGTAAAGCGCTTTGAGTGGCCGAAAGGTTAGAAAAGCGCTATATAAATGCAGTCCATTTACCAATTAATTACATAAATCGTGCAATAAAAAATATTTAATCATCTGGCAGCCCTAATTTATACATATGTTCATTGTGCAAATCCTTACGTGCATAATAGTACAAACATCTACCAATACACTTTAGTGCTAATGTTCTTTTTTACACATTACAGCCTGACGACCTTAATTTACCATTTATTGATTTGCTTTGCTAAACTCTTGCACTGTTATTTTGACACAGATATTTAGAATTTTGTGCGCCTTGGTTTATGCAACAATAGAATGTTGTAGACTTTTACTATTGTGGAAATTGTTCTTACATTGTGTTTAATGTTTCAGAAATAGTTTTTAAGAGATTGAGAAAAAAACTGATGAAGAACTGCAGCATGGTGCCCTGGTCTGTAAGTCTCTCTCTTTGTCCTACTCCGTCAGATGGCGCTCTCCCGTGGTTGAGTGATAGCAAAGCTGTTGAGGCCTTCGTCGACTCGGCTGAGGTGGTGGCCATTGGGTTCTTTGAGGTCAGACTGGAGAAACCATCACGATTATGGTGGTTGTGGCGGGTGGAATAAAAAAACTAAAACATGTCCATCTTACTAACAAACCCATTGCATGGGTTAGGCCTATATTGCACAGCGGGAAGGTATTGTGGGATGGCTGATATATCCAGGGCAGCTCAGACATGGACTTAAATAAAACACAACATTCCTTTGACACCGACCAGTCTTGGCAATGCTGTCACGGATCGGTTCGGGGTAATGAGATATTGTCCACAGAGCCACACGATTGGCACTAGGACCGCCTTCAGAGCAGATGGCTGTTCAGCAGGGGAGAGGCCTTTGGCTCTTGGTTCTTTGGCCTTTGGCTCCACTCGGTGTGCGGGGGACGACGGAGAGGCCGCTAGACAGAAAAGTCGGACGTTTCCGTGGAGCTGTGGGATTGGCTCAACAGGCATTCCTTGTAAACAAGCAGAGAGAGAGAGAGAGAGAGAGACGGACACATCCTGTAGCTTTGAAGAGAGCATTCTGGGATAAAAAGAAGAAACGTTTGGATGATAACGCCAATAGCAATAACAGGCCAAAATATTGCTCATACGAGTCACTGGAATGAAAATTTATTATATGCTTTTAAATTACATGTAGGATTTCCAGGAGTTATGCCCCAATGGGTTTTCATCTTTATCTCCAAAATGGCTAAATAAGGCCTGCATTTCATTCCTGGGGGTTAGGAGTCACGACACGAAGTCCGGAATACTAAGTTAATGCGACGAATAACCTAATATTTATGGTAAACACTAAGAGCATATTAAAATGGGGTAATGAGTCCCTAAGAATGTCACAAGAAGTATGATTGTGTTTTGTTAGGTCGTGGTACGATTTTATACTTTTCAGTTTGTATATGGCTATTTGTGTATTGTACTGTATACTATTATATTAAAATATTGGTTCACTGTTTGCAGCCCTCATAAAATTTTTGAAAAAGACTGCTTTTATTCGGCTTTGTAGGATGAGAGTTGCACTTAGAGCTAGCTAAAAAAGAAGTAATGAGAGACAGATTTTGTAAATCAATAAATCAAAAACCCCACCTCCTCTGCTCCCTGGTTAGTCTGCTGAAGGCCATTGACAACCTGTTGTAGCTGTGTACCACATTCATGTGACTGACAGGCAATGTAAAGTAATACTGACCAACCAATCAGGAAAAAGAGGCTGTAATTGGTCAGAAATCCTCTGGTAGCTGTCGAAATGTAAATGAAATATAGAGGTTGGGGCTATCAGCCAGAGTAGATATTCTCACAGAGCACTTCACCCACTGATAGTAAACAGATGTCGATTACATTTCTAACAAATTACACTAAGCTCATTTATAGGAGTTATCTTTCCATTTCATTCCTTGTTGCCTTAACAACAGATCACCGTTTTCCCCACCAGGGGGAGCACAGCCGTGGTTACAAGGAACTTGCTGCTGCTGCAAAGCGTGTAGAGACCGTCCCTGTGGCCATGTGCACTGATAAGGAGGCGTGGACAGCCTACAGCATCCCCTCAGAGATTATTGCCATCTTCAGAAAGGTAGGCTGGAGCATTTGTGACGTGAACCCATACAAGCTAAAGGTACAGTTCTGCCTATACAAGTGTGACTAGCCTGGTGTAACCTTACCTGACCAAAATTAACTTTGTCTGGACACGCTCCATTGGTCGTAGAGCAGGTTAATTATGAAACTATTGGAGTAGTCTTTAATCAATCGGCATTGCTACAACTGTTTTGATCACCTCATCTAGCTGTACCAACCATTTGAAACAAACACTCACAGATCACCGATTAGTGTGCCATCCAGAATGGCTGTGCGAACCATATATATATATATATATATATATATGGTTCGATAAATATATATATATATATATATATATAAAAACCTGTATTTAACCAGGAGAACAAACCCTTGAAGTTAAAAACCTCTTTTTCGAGGGGGACCTGGCAAGAAGGTCAACAGGAAGTAACAGTCAGCATGTACTAAAATACAATACAAATACAAACTACAATAAATATACAAAAAGCAATACAATATAATTAGTAACATCACATCGGTCCACAATATATTTGTCAATCAATACTTTAAATTCAGACAAAGATACCCTCTCCTTCAATTATAAAATTTTTGTAGCTCATTCCAAGACCAAGGTGCATTGTGGGAAAATTATTTCCCCGCTTCTGTCCTGACCATAGGAACTGTAAATAGTAATAGCAGCTGAGAACAAAGACTGTGTTTTCTGTGGTCATATTAACATGGAGCATAGGTATGATGGCAGTAAACCTAGCACTGCTTTGTACACAAAAATGTACCAATATTTCAATCATCTTGTGTGAAGGGAGGGCCACTTTGCCCGTTTGTAAAGTTCACAATGACGAGTGAGTGATCTTGCGTTAGTAATAAATATTAACGCCCCATGATACAGTGTCTAGATTTTTTAAGTTGCTAGCAGAAGAATGCATGTAAACAACATCACCATAGTCAAGGGTGGATAAAAAAGTTCCTTAAACAAGTTTTGTTCTAACTGACATTGAGAAACATGATTTAAGAGCTTTTTCTTTAAAATATTGCTATGCTGATTAAAATGTTATCTATCCAAATACCAAGATATTTGTAGGAAAACACATTTTGAATTTGTTTACCATCAGAAGTAAAAATGTTTCTGTCACACTGTTTATTTCCATTAAAAGTTGACAAAAACATAAATTGTGTTTTGTTTTTTTCCCGCCAAAGTTTCAATTTGGATAACTGTTTTTGGATTTCATTGAATGCCAATTATAAGTTCCTAAAAGCATCCTCTAATTTGGAGGCACAGGAGTATACTATTATGTCATCTCAACATATAAATGTAGATTAGCACATTTTATATTAGTCCCAATAGGACCGGGCCCAAAATTGACCCCTGTGGGATTCCCTTTGTAAATTGCATAAAATCTGACATAACCCCTTCTTGTGCAACACATTGGGATTTTTGGAACCAGCCTTTTAAACCAATATTTTTCAACTTACTTAACAACAGGGCATGGTCAACAGTATCAAAGGCTATCAATAAATAATTCTACACAATGTTGTTTTTTGTTCTGAGCATCACTTATTACCTTTGTAGCAGCTGTGATGCTCTCCACTCTCTCCCCCCACCATGCTCATGGACCCAAATCTTCTCACCCCCTCCTGCTAAAGCCACGTGCACTTTTGCACAGTTTTGGAAATGTGAGGCAGTGTGCCATTAATGAAGATGCTAACAGCTAACAGCTTGGTGGCTAATGAAGGCATCTTGGCCTGCTTCTCCAGGCCGACCACCACCAGGAGAACCTGCTGCTGTCTGACGTGAAGAAGCTCGAAACCGACAGTCTCGTCAACTTCCTCACGACCAATGAGATCCGTTACATCACAGAGTACAACCAAGTGGTACTTTGTTTTCTTTCTGTCGCACCCGAAGGTTTATTTTCTCTAGCTCCCTGTAGCACATGCACACGCTGATCTCTGTCCCAGCCATTCTTTCAACAGCCATCATGCTTTCCTCTCTGCTACAGACTGCAGTGGGCCTGTTCAATTCCGAGGTGAAGACGCACCTCCTGCTCTTCGTCAACCGGGGGACTAAAGAATATGATGAGCTCAGAGGTCAACTAAGGGCCCTGGCCCCGGAGTTCACTGACCAGGTGAGCTCAGCTCACGAGGGAGATTTTAACTTTTATCAGCCGGTCCTCTGTAGATCCCGTGGATCCCCCGGACTTGTGATTCAAGCGAACTAACTAAATGATTTAAAGACATTAGTATGAAAGGTAGAGTCAATCATTTCTGGAGAAAGCTTGTTATTATAATCAAAGCAATAACACCTCTCCTATCAACAGGTGCTCCCTCAGAAGCTCCACCCCACATGATAAAAAAAGCATGGCAAAGGCTAGGATATTGTTGTTGTGTGGAACACAAACATCACTTTGTTTGTGTTCCTATTTACGGAGCCAGGGCTGTGTAGATGTACCAGATAGTCTTTTCTGCACACACAGAGAACGGAAAGCTAATATCTCCTCGGACAGCAAAGATATATTTTGTGAAATTGACAAAAAGTGGATTAGCTTACAATCGCTCACTATACCTTCAAGTTAGTAAGTTAAAGTGGCTGTATACAGTATGACGTGTCATACTAGAGCACCAGCATCGCAGACCTCAACAAAAGCTTTGTGGGCCACACACACATGCATGTGCAGACAGCAGCCAGGAAAACAAGAGGAACTTACAGAGTGCAGGCCTGCATTTCACACAGGGAATAAACACATCTTTTGTTATCAGACATTTTTCCAGAGTGCATTGCAGGGGTGGCACATCCTCAAGTTTGTTTTAATCAGGCATTCTTGAATTTACGTGTGGAAACCCAATTATCCAGTATGATATATTTTCCCAGTTCTTGTTTGTTCTGGTAAATGGGGCGCTGAAGACCAACTCCCGCTCGCTGGGATACTTTGGCCTCAGGTCACAGGATCTCCCACGCGTCGGCATCTACGACGGAGCCTCCGACAGGAAGTGGCTCCTGCCCGAGGGGAAAATCTCCACGGAGCGGGTGCGGGAGTTCTGCCGGTCTTTTCTAGGAGGCCACCTGCAGGTGAGGAGGAGGCATGAATATAGGCATGGTAATTTAGAGTCTGTAGGCTAGCCTGATGTAACCATAGGGTGTAACCAGATGCACTTTGCACGCTCCATTGGGAAGTGTTAGTTTAATTTGGTGTACACCTTGAGTTAATTTGGAAACTAATGTATATAGGACAGCATTTAACCAATCGGTGTTGCTCCAACTGTTTGTATCACTTCATCTAGCTCTACCACCATTTTGAGACGAACATCGTCTGACTTAGCCACCCCCACTGGGTACTGATTGGTCTGCCATCCAGGGTGGCTGTGTGAACAGGATTTCCAGACATGCTTTGATATAATCCAGAATCACCAAAAATGTATCTGAGAGCAATAGCAAGGCTAACTGTATTTGTGGCTTCAATTTTTTGTGTCTATTACTGGCACACTGATAGAACAAATAATAGTTATTTATTTATTTATTTATTTATTCATTCATTATTCATATTTTTTTTCCTCAGCTATAGATTTTGGATAAATGTTTTAGTTTTATTCCTTACTATGATTAGGGAGAATATGGATAATCCAATGAACAATGTTGTATTTTAAAGTGTAACTTCACCTACAGCTCTTAGCCTGACTTCACTCACTGAAAACAATTTGAAAAATGCTTAAAAAGTAGCCAAGGAATTGACGGAGGGGAGGGGCTGAGAGGGGAACCCCCGTTATCGTTAATATTAATATTTTAATTTGATGACGCATAAGTGTTCTTATTAAAAACCCAGCACTGGCCATGGCCGATTTTAAACGGAGAGAGCAATTTTCAAAACTTTAAATGTACATTTCAATTTGTTTAGAAATGGGAATTTGGTCAATATTAACACCACCATGAACAGTTCTCATTAACAGTTAAGTCGTAAAACTACATTTTCAGGTGCAGTTACTCTTAGCTCTTTAACATTTTGGATCTATTGTTATTACATGTATTACACAGTAGCTCCTTGCTGTGAATATATAAATGTATAAATAAATAAAGGTATTTGCAAAAGCAAAAGGTTAAAACAGTACTGTAACTGTACAGTATGTTGTTATAAACACACATATCTTTTTATTTTTCAGGAGGTAAAGGAAGCAGGAACAGAAGCCAAAACAGAGCTCTAGTGGGAGAATGAATGTACTGAAATGATTATCTATGTGTTCAATAAATAACTATGACAGACTTTTCGTGCAACTGCTTTCTCCTGTGTAGGAATGTCTGTCTGTCTCGCAACTACTGCATGTATGCAAACTATCTGTTTGCATGTTTGTGTGTGTCTGTGTCCTCGTGTATGTTATGCTTTGTCTGTTTTGGTCTGGTAAGCCTGTCTGCGGTTGGCAGGAAAGACCGCAGATTGCTGGCCACGAGTCTGTGACCCTGGTGGATTTTGTGAGCTTGTCCACATTACGATGGTCTGAACCACAACAGACCAACAGAGCAGAGAAACTGACAGAGGGCAGAGGGCACATGAGTTAGGTATGACATCCAGTTTAAATTCAACAAGGCTGCACTCTCAAAAAAACACTGTCAATGTAGAAAATTAAAGCAACACAGTTGTCTCAACTGTTGTAGAATTCCATTGATTCAAAACAATATTTTATGTACTTGTGAATTAGCTTTACGGTCACAATAAAGAGCATGTTTAAGTGACCATGAAAATAATAATTGTCAACATGAATACAAATATTACTGTTAAACCAAACAATGAGGTGAGAAAATACAACAGTGAGCCAGGGTCGAAAGAAGCAGGTGAGAGACATATTTACTTTTGATCACTTTTCACGCGTTTCATATACCACACTTTTATGGTTATTTGGGTTTATTCTGTATGGAGGATAGGGATATTGCAAGATTATGTTTCACTGTGATTGAGACAAGTGTTATAACATGCTTCAGTTTGAGACAAACCATATCTGTCATGTCAGGTTAACATGGTATAGCCATAACAAAAGCCGTCGTAAAATTCCAATATCCCCATCTCCTGAACGAACAGATACCTCATAACCCAAATAACCACTATTAACTATATACAACCTACACAAAACCACAGTATAACACTACTAAAATGCTTATACTAATTTCCTATCATCCTTTGCGCCCCACGTTGACAAACAACAAAAATGACTTGTTCCAAGTTGTCAAACAAAAGTTAACCATAGAATTTCAATTTAGATCTTAACTGATGAATCAAAGTTTACATTCTGGGTATTTATGATAGTATGCTGACACAAGTGCTGTCTTGTGTCACCAGAGCGCAAGAATTTAACTATTTAGAAACAAGATGTCTAAAAATATCATAGATCTTTTAGATTTGTTTAAATCACATAACAAAATATGCTGCTGGGTATGCTGCGGGAGTATGGGGTGAGGGGGTCCCTTTTAAGGGCAATCCAATCCCTGTATGTCCAAAGCGTAAGCTGTGTACGGTTTCTTGGCAGTAAATCGGACTCGTTTCAGGTGGGGGTTGGTCTCCGCCAGGGCTGCGCTTTGTCACCAATCCTGTTTGTGAT
>JAODTR010007874.1:0-10056 GCA_025399935.1 Amblyopsis rosae | reverse complement strand
GCTCTTGCTCCTCCTCCTCCTCCTCCCCCCCTGCTTGCTGACATGGAACCTGCCGCCCTCCCCTTATCCGCACCTCCTCCCTCTCCCCTCGTCCAGTTTGCCGCCCCATGTGAACCACTTGCTCCTGCTCTTCAGCTCCCTGTGAAAGCCGACGCGCCCATCCGGGAGCCAGCGGCTCTCAAGGAGTCAGCTCCAGCTCGTCCGACCCCTCCCGCACCGGCTGGTAAGTTGTCGCACACATCTAGGCCTGCCTCTATGTAACAAGGGGGGGGGGGGGGTTCTGGTTTATAACCTATAGCTGGCACTATGTTCAGAATTGTGATTGTATTCAGCTGTACCACAGACTGTGGTTTGATGATATGGCCTTTCTCCTTGATCCAAGATGTTCATTCATTCTTGAGAACGCTTGTTAACCTCCAGCTCAAACCAATCAAACTAACTCCCTCAGAATCTCCACTCCACACCTATCGAAGTCAAAGGCATTGTTCTTATTAGTGTATTAGCTTACAATAGCTGACTATACCTTTTTTAAGATTGAGAAACTAGTCATATTGCAAGAGCAGGGTTCACGCTGAAAAGTGGACATGCAGCTTAAAATTTTTTTTTTTTTTTTTTTAAGACCTCATTTTTAGAGTTAAAGTATGACACTTGCCGATGGACGACAAGAGGAGTTATACTCCTTACATTTCAATTGGTTTGGGCCTTTCTGTTCTGATTGAGATGCTTATATGTAGCATTTTCATTCGGTTAGGTTTTCAACCGATTCAAAGAATGGATATATTATAGTCCATGTAAACTCAACTTTAAAACAAAACCAGGGTAAGAAGAACATATAATCTGCTGGTGCTTATCTGTAGAGTGGGAGACTTTATACTAAAGTTTTGTTTAATATTATGTTGGCTTGCAGCTGAAGTGTCATGGTTATTGTATTACCAGAGACAGCCTCTTTTGTTTATGATATACTGGGAAAATATTCAAATTCAATTATTTGCATAGGCCTACAGATATACAGTGACTTCAGACAGTAGTTTAGCTAATTGGAAAGCAAACATTATGAGGGAAGCAACTGTCCTGCAGCATTCTGTCAGATGCAGGCTAGCCTATATGGGCCTATTGGATTGTAACACTGTTTATAATGAAGGTGTTTACTTTAAGCCACCTTAATATTTTTCGACTCAAACTTTTCCAGCAGATTAGTAATTAGTCTTCGTTCTCAGAATGCACCTACTCTACGCTCATATTATGATTCATTACCATTGCCAAACTGTTAATAAAATGATTAATTCTTTCTTGCAATATCGTTAATGAATTGATGCCATAATTAGTGGTGTCCATTTTGGGTCGCTGCTCTTTTTTTTTCACATGTATGTATACATGCATACCCATACTTATGTGAAAAAGAAAGTACACCCTCAATGGCTGGTTGTTCGCTAGCTGATGACAATCGCCGTCTGTCCATCGTTTGCGCATATTATATGATCATATAAATCCTGCACATCGCCTCAGAAGAGGCCTCTTTCATTACAGTAGGTAAGACTTTAAATTTGTAGGCTATAAACTCAAAGTAGCTACTTACAGATCAATACCAGACCAGGCCTACGCATTATGGGGAAAAAGTAAGGAAACACGTTGAGTAGGGGAGAATGGGCATAACATTATAAGTACTGCCTGGCCCTCCCTATAGTAATTTATTAACTACTTACATTTTATAGATAGTCAATCATTTTTAATTAGAGCTACTTTATGTTTGAAGTTGAATATATTAGCATTAACATTTTTTATCATTTATTTATTTATATATATATATATATATCCATCCCCCCCCCCCCAATAGTGCTTCACATCATTAATCTTTCACGTTTATGTAGATAGACAGACTGAGATGTTCGTTCCCAGGTCTTTGTTGATGTAAAGTTCAGGTGCTGTGGCCTCTACGTTGGTGTACTCCTTTTCTTTATCGGCCAGAGGGCATCCTAATGTCACCCGTTTATTAGCCAGTTCTGAGGCCGGGGTGTGTGGGCGCAGGTTTTTCAGACGTGACATGGAGGTGTGGGCGTGGTTCTACGCCCCCCCCCCCCCCCTCCCCCTCCCCCACACCTGCCATCCTAAAAAAAAAGGCCAATTTATGCCACGCCACGCTGACTCTGATGATTAAAACAACACCTCCGCAGTTTCACACAACAAACCACAGGCCTCATTAAGAGAGGCAGGGAAAGAGTCTGTCTGTGTGTCTACATGTGGATGTGCTACTTAAACTGCTTGAAATCCCCTCCCGCAAACGTCTGACCCTTTATCCAGTTTTCATTTCGTTTAGACATTTTCAATTGATATTTGTTGTCATACTTTTTTTTTTTTAAATGACAGAACTGAAAACAAATTTATTCACATGCATTTAATATTGAGGGAAAAATTGCATTGTGACTGTATTCCATTACTGCTAGGGCTACTCTGTCTTTTATTTCCCTTTCCATTGTTTAGTATCACACCACCATTGTCTGTGTTAATTGGTTTCTGGATTAAAAGATAAAGATACATATTTCACTTATTTTTGTATCAGGTCTGCCGCTGTTTTAAATTGAATGAATAAATGTAGAAAAAAAATTTCCCTGCTGCCATATTCACTGCATCGGTTTACTAAAATGACAAAACATTTTTAAATGTCTCAATGTGGACGGAAGATCCATGTGAACGTATGACCCCCACGCCCTCCCCCCAAACCAGGTTAGAAACCAGTCAAATGCTTAGGATCAGTAAAGGCTTGAACCAGGCGTTTCACACACATACCACTCTTTCCTCGTCACTGTAGCCAAGATAATGATTCATGGAGATACCTGGGATGGCCCGGGGATTGCTTCTGACTGACGACAAGGCCGAATAACAGACTAGTGTGTGGTACATGACATCGGGACAGCACCGCTTTGTAATGCACTGCAGTATTTGTGTTATTGCATGCCTCCTGTTTGTCTTCGTTGTGTTGAAAAGCTTGTCACCATCTATGTTTTTTTTTTTTTTAATGGAACAGTTTTCTCTCCTGATAGTCTATCATATTTTCTTAAGCAACCAGTTAATTAGATGTGCATGTCCAGAGCTGTCTTTAGCCAGATGTTTGCCGCCACAGTGCAGCAATGCTTTTATGCAACTACATTTAATATGTTCTTGCAAGACCACCTAATATTAATCTCTCTGAGAGGTCACCCACCACTGTCACAAGCAACATGGTGAACTTGCACCATTGATCCAGAGTGAAGCTCGTTACAAAGTTGCAAAGTTCAGCTCAATCCTAAAAGGTTGCGATCTTAATGAGGCGTACATTGATTATGCGTGCCCACAAGGGGGTGGGTATCGACTCAAGTAGGTCTCTCAGTGCCTCTCTCTAAATCACAGCCTGAGTCAGTGTGTGCTGATTACGCCATGGTCAAGGTTGAGGGTCCCACACTTTCTCCAATGTGCTTCATATTCACACTGTAGTCTACAGCCCACACTGGGCTAATGGCATGCTAAAAGCTCTCTCCCGGTGTACCAGGGAGGAAGGCGGTGTTTTCTGGTGTGAACTGAAAGGGCAGGTACTGCAGGTCATCTTGCATACACGGCGAACCATCAGTTATTTCATAAGATGAAATTGAATCCGAGCACATGGAGGAACCAAAGGAAGAGATGCAGGGGGAGATTCATCTGCCTGCCACAACTGTGAGCTTGCTGTCGGCGCTCCTCTTACCCCCACCCCCGCCGGCTTCCTGTTTGAACATGGTGAAAGGTGCCCTGTCTGAGCGTGAGGAAGTGGTAATGTTACAGATTATGCCCTCCGTGCGGGTCCCGGGGTTAATGAAACTTGGGATGAGAAATGCAATTTGCCTCTCTCTATTATCTCCACTGCCAATAGGCCCTCCTCCCCTCCCTCCCTCTTCAGCTCTTTGCACGGGGTTTGGTGATTGGAGGAGAAGGAAAAGGGGGCAGCACGAATGAGGAGGGGTGGGGGAGGGGGTTCGGTGGCAGGGTACGTCTACAAAGATGATGAGTTTTTAATCTCTTTAACATTTACATGTCCTACTCAGGATTGACACAGGCTCCGTCGATCCGGAATTGTGTCTGACCCTGACCAGCTTCCCTCAAGGACCCCAGACAGTGTTTATCATATCGGAACCTGTTCTCCGGCTGACCCCTGCGGGCCCGCTAGCTATCTTGAAACCCCGCTCCTCGAGGCTGTGCTGATGCATAAGGTGTGGTACAGATATCGCTGAACTTGGCGGACTTGGGGAACTTTAACATTTAGCTCATATTTAGTCCCGTTAGCAGCTACAAAGGGGATGTAGAATGTCACAGCTAGTAGTCACTGTAAAACCTTTATAGTTAAATATTGAATGAATATGCTGTGGTCACCTGACTTCTGTTGTTTTCCCATGGAGGAGGATATTGTTGGTTTCAAGTGAGTGTCCTTTTAACTTTTCACTCACCCAAAATAAAATGGCATTACAATATAGAACAAAATGACTGTACTTACTGTAAAAAACTACCACCATTAACAGAATTAATATGAGATTAAGGGACATGCATGATCAAATATATTTTCTGAACCAAATTACAACATTGTATTGGGGGTTATTATATTACATAATCGCTAATATTACAATATTGTATTATAGACAGAGGTGGCAACAGTACACACATTCTTTACTAAAGCAGAACAGACTGGTGTGCACAAAAGAAAACTGGTAAACGTAAAAGTATTGACTCACCTTAAGTAAATGTAAAAACAATAAAATGATGCAAGCTTGCAAGTGAAAAGTAGCCTTTGAAAGTTTGATTGACTGAAGCTCACGTCAAAAATAAAGTGTAGCTGCTTTGAAAATGTAAGGAGTATAAAATACAGATTAAATTGTATGGAGTAAAAGTAAAATGTTCTCAGAAAAATACATAACTAGCTACAGTATATAATGTATCTGTACTTTAAGTACAGTAACAAAGTATTTGTACTTAGTTTGTACTAGTTGTCTTACTGTTGTGGTCTGAAATCCCAGTGCTTGCGACATCAGTCAAACAGGATGGATAGTTGCTCTCTCCCTCCCAGAGGTTATATGATACAGTTAAAAGTTGTCACCTGCCAGTAATTTCTCTGGCTGTCAATGCGCCTCTGTTTCTGCTGAGGGGCTGTTTTTCTAAACCTTCTTCCATCCTTTGCTTATTCATACAGTACATCCAGAAAGTTTTCACAGTGCTTCACTTTTTCCACATTTAGTTATGTTACTTTTTCTCTAAAATAGATTTAAATATTTAAAAATTCTACACACAATACCACATAAAGTGAAAATTTTTATTTTATTAAAAAAAAAAATTCTAAGTATTCACAGCCTTTGCTTGACACTCAAAATGGAGCTCAGGGACATCCTGTTTCCACTGATCATCTTCTACAACTTGATTGGAGTCCACTTGTAGCGAATTCAGTTGATTGGACATGAATTGGAAAGGCACACACTTGTCTATATAAAGTACCACAGTTGTCAGTGCGTGTCAGAGCACAAACCAAGCCATGAAGTCCAAGGGATTTTCTGTAGACCTCCAAGACAGGATTGTATAGAGGCACGAATCTGGGGAAGGCTACAGAAAGATTTCTGCAGCATTGAAGGTCTCACAGTGGCCTCCATCATTCGTAAATGGAAGAAGTTTGGAACCACCAGGACTCTTCTTAGAGCTGGCCACCCCAGCCACTGTGAGTGATCGGGGGAGAAGGGCTTTAGTCAGGGAGGTGACCAAGAACATTATGGTCAGTCTGGCAGAGCTCCAGCATTGCTCTGTGGAGAGAGAACTTTCCAGAAGGACAACAATTTCTGCCTGACTGCCAATAGTGTCATGAAACCAGGCACCACTCATCACCTGGTCAATGCCATCCCTACAGTGAAGCATGGTGGGCAGCATCATGCTGTGGGGATGTATTTCAGCGGCAGGAACTAGGAGACTAGTCAGGATTGAGGGAAAGATGAATGCAGCAATGTACAGAGACATCCTTGATCAAAAGCTGCTCCAGACCGCTCTGGACCTCAGACTGGACAGGACAACAGGACAACAGGACAACGACTCTAATCACACAGCCAAGATGACAGTGGGTTCAGGGCAACTCTGAATGTCCTTGAGTGGCCCAGCCAGAGCCCAGACTTAAACCCGATTGAACATCTCTGGAGAGATCTGAAAATGGCTATGCATAGACGCTCCCCATCCAACCTGATAGAGATTGAGAGGTCCTGCAAAGAATAATGGGAGAAACTGCCCTAAAGTAGGCGTGCCAAGCTTGTAGCATACTCAAAAATACTTGATTGTTGTAATTTCTGCCAAAGATGCGTCAACAAAATATTGACCAAAAGCTGTGAAGACTTATGTTCATGTGATATTCTTTATTTTTGTTTACTTTTATAATGAGGTATTGTGTGTTGAATTTTCAGAAAGAAATGTATTTTAATACATTTTGGAAAAAAGGCTGTAACATAACAAAATGAGGAAAAAGTGAAGCACTGTAAATTATTTCCGTATGCACTGTATGATACAGCAGCTATTTTGAAAATTATATTGCTGTCGAATTGTGTAGTTCTTATGCATTTACTTTGTTGTGATTTTGGGCTTAGTCTTGCCGTTGCTAAAAGCAGTTTAGCTTCAGTACGGAGAATATATTTATAATATGGCAGATAGTTATGCTCATAAATGACTGGTATGCAGTCTAAGTTGGAGAGATGCAAAAACTGACATTTGTGGACACCTCCATCCCCTTCCCTGCCCCTCTATGATACCAGCACTACCTGTAGAGTTCACCTGGATATCTGGCTTGTATAATAAATTTATGTATTCAAAATACCAGCAGTGCTGAGGGGAAATGGGCATCTAGAGCCTGTTTGTCTTTTATGACCACTGCCGCAACAAGCTTCTTTGTTAATTGGCTGATATCATCCCTGGCATCGTCACGGTAACGAGCAGCTTTAGCCATGAAAGCTGCTGGCAAAAACACTCTTTCTTTTATATGGAGAACCTGCCTGCCTAAGGAATACTTTTAAATGAGCAGTGGTGATGCTAGTTACACATAATGATGTGAATTAGACAGGCTGATGCTCTAGACTAGACTAGTGGTTATCATTTGTGAGTGCCAGTACCCCTAGGGGTATGGTAAAGTATTATATGGAGAGCAAGGCAAACATTGAAATTGAACTATTTTGTACCATACATTTTTTGTTTTTAGGGTAGCCTGTTAAAATAGTCTTAACTGTAATTACCCATTTTCCAAAATGTATAGCCACATTTAGTTATTTTAGCCAGCAGTATGTGAGCGAGTGTGACTATTTTTCTTTTTTCTTCTCATTTTGCAGCAGAAGAAATAATTGATTCATACATTGCGAGGTGTAGAACGCCTTGCAGTCATGGTGGTGTCCCTGTAGCAACAATCACGCATGTTTCTCTACTGGGCCCCCCTCGCACACAAAGTCTGGTTTTGCGTGTGTCCTTGCCAAGGCCATTTTCTAGGTGGACAGCAGACGGAGTTGAATGTCTGCAGGGAAAAGAGAACAGCTCTCATTCATCCATATCTTGTTTCTACTGTCCTCCATTAGCAGCAAACCTTTTTATTTCCAGTTTTCACAAGGCTAAAGAGCGGTACACCCTGGAAGACTCTCCAGGGCCTTGGACTGACCGGTGTTCTGTGAGTCCTGTCACAGAACACGCTTACTAAAATTTTCTGTGGCCGTGACCAAGAAATGCCTTTCCGCTTACAGTTAACATGGACACCGTTGCTGGAGTAAATGTCAGATTAAAATAACAAGAGAGGACAGCTTCATGCTGCAAACGACGCAACATACTGTGGCACCATTAAAATAGATGTTTCACTGAATGTAGCCTGATGTTGATGTTTGAGATCTGCACAATTGCACCACTTTTCAGGTTAAAGGCAGGCGGTCCTATAATGCATATTTGCAGTCATGTCAAGATGCTTATACCAGAATTAAAGGCGATTAGCGATTGTATGCTAATACACTTTTTTTTTTTTGTTAAATTCAGTGAATATCTACACATGGTTTGCTAGCATGCCCGTTCTGTGTGTGCACTCAATAAAATCTGGTGTTTCTACATAGCCCTGGCTCTGTAAATGGGAACACATTGTGGTGCAGACCGCACCACACTACACTATCTCAGCCTGGGCATTTTGTGTCCCTATGTGGGGGGTGGTGCTTCTGAGGGAGCACCCTATGGCATTGAAGGGAGTTGTGTCTTTGTTTTGATCCAGTTCAAATAAAATGTGTCCAGCATCATTGACTCCACCTTTTGGTTAGCTAAAGCTGCAATGCCACACAGACTATGAAGACATTGGGTTGTGTTTAGATTTATTAGATTTACTGATGAGATTTTTTTCTCAAATCAAAACCGTATCGCTCCACAGTTCTCTGCGGGGCCGCCTCACATATCGAAATGTATCGTGAAGCAAAGCGTCGTGCTACAGTATGGGTTTGTTGGTTTGAGCGGTGATAGCCACTCTGTATGTTCCTATTTACGGAGCCAGGGCTGTGTAGAAGTATCTGATTTATTTTTTCAACGCAGAGGGAGTACAATAAGATGGCGAAATGTGAGGAGATATTTGGTGAATTTGACAGTGTTTTAGCATACATTTAGCTTGCAATAGCTGACTATACTTTTTAATTTAGTAAATAAGTATGTGTCTTTCACCTGCTGTTAACAATATGTACCTGCTACAAAAAGACTAACAATAAGGATTAGGCCTCCTATGCAAAGCAGTGGCTAGGGGCACCAATCTTGACACACTCGTCCACACCTCCCGCACCTCTGCGGTGTCGCAGGGCCTTTTGCCTCCAGAGCACGTTATGAGCCCACACACGTCCGCGGGCATCTTTTTACCTTCACGCTTAATTAACCTGTGAAGATAAGACAGGGAGGACACCCAGGGCCGACGCTAGTGATGCCATTGATCCCAATATAGTAGAGACCGGCTCTGTGTACTGTGTTATTGGCACAGGTGTTCATTGCGCTGTGTTTTACTTGTAGACACTCCAGAATAATAATAGTATAATAATGGAATAATAGTTTTGTTTGTTGTTGTTTTGGGGTCTGGTCAGGTTCACCTGTGGTGAAAATGAGCACACGCTTTTGATTTTGTGCCACCTGTCTCGCCCTCTCTCTCTCACATGCTAGAGAGGGAGAACGTCTGTGTTCTTTGTTGACACAAAGGGAGCGTGTGACTGTCTGTTGACTAGCAGCTAACAGTTTGTGCTCTAAATCTCTCTCTCTATGCTCTCTTCCCTTTCCCTGCCGTGGCCACAGTTGATGAAGAGGCACTGAGGAAGAAGATCACCGATGACCTGTATAAAGGCATGGAGCAGGAGCGGGCCAAGGCCGAGCACAAACTGCAAGCCTGGTGAGAGAGCGCACGCACACACTCCTTTGCTTGAATTTTTTCTGAAGTTGTTTCTGTTTAACTGTTAACTGCATATATTAATAATAGTCTAAAACATTTAACATGTTACATTTTCTCTCGCTTGTTGTACAGTATATCAGTGTTTCCCAAACATGGTCCTCGGGGAACACTGTCCTGTATGTTTTAGATGTCTCCCTGCTCCAACACAGCCGATTCAAATGAATGGCTCGTTATCAGGATTCTAACGAGCCATTCATTTGAATCAGTATAAACGCTGCAGTATATGTTATTAATTTCACCCAGTGTAGCAAAACATTACATTTATCTATGATGTAATATGTTAAGTTGATTGACTTGTGGACACTATGTAAGTCACTACTTTAAACACAAACAGACTTACATACCCCACCCCTTCCTTTGATCATGATGGAATGCACCATGTGACCTCTCCAGTTCTGGGCTTCAATACACCCGTAGTCCAACCCAGACGTGAGCGTCTTCTGGTGCCATTAATAGTCAAAAAGGTCAGCACCGATCCCGGCGTTCCCCCGTCGCGTTTCCAAATTGCCTCTCTTCCGAAGCACATCAGCCTCTCTCTCTCTCTCTCTCTCTCTCTCTCTCTCTCTCTCTCTCTCTCTCTCTCACTCTCTCGCTCTCGC
>JAODTR010007873.1:0-10056 GCA_025399935.1 Amblyopsis rosae | reverse complement strand
GGGTCCCTTGCTGAAGCTGCTGCCCCCGCGACCCGACTCCGGATAAGCGGGAGAAGATGGATGGATGGATGGATGATGTGACAAACCACTTATCAGTGGTTCCTAAACGGTGCGCCTTGGGTTTTTGTGACACGGGTCCATTACAATATTATTATTACAATAGGCTACAATTGGGCTATAGACTATAGTTATTAATTCATGTGTAGTTTCAGTAGGACGGAGGCCTAGGCTAAGAGTGAAGATAAAAGACTAAAGGTCTACATGTCGATGGACTGTGTTAGATAGATTACATAGATTGAATATAAATAAATAAATAAATGAATGAAATATAATTAACACATTCTACAATTCGTTTTTATTTTATTAAACCAAATTGTTATCAACAATAATAATGACAAATGTTTTTTTGTCATTATATGTTTTAGTTTATCCTGATAGAAAGTTCTAGAAGTAACTACGTCACTACAGAAAGCTGCTGCAAGGCGGGAAAACTGTAGGCTCGCGACAACAGACCAGTTGGTGAGCAGCCAGAACAGACAGGAGACATTTACCTATCTATTGTCTATTTGACCTGCAAAACAAACATTTATTACTATTACTATTATATTCGATATAAACCGACGTATGAACGCCCTGCTACCGGTATATGTCGCGATATTTATTTAACTAAAATATTAACTACAGTACCGGTACGTTTAATTGTTCGTTAGCCAACTGTAGGCCTATCTTATATATTATCTTAAATAATTTAGTAGATACGGTAACAAATGTGCTTCCCTTTTAGGTAAAAGCAAAAATGAGTTCGAAGCAGGTAAGAAAAGTATTTGTGTTCCTATTATGACTGTATTCTTACTAATAATCACAGCATAACCTGCCTAACGTAGGCTATGGTAACTGGACGGTACTGTGCGGTATATTGTACAGGTGTTACGCCTAATTCTGTGTCATGCCGGATTCAGTGACCCTTTCGAAACCAAGTATGTTAAACAAAGCAGAAAAAGCATGAAAAAGTTCGATGGATCTATAAATCATATTTAGAAATATCTAGACATCAATTAACCTTAAAACGACGAGGCTGGTGTAGATAAAGTAGATACTATTCACTTTTTATTCAGGAGTCGCTAAAATCACAAGCTTTTTGCAGAGCAAATAGCTAGCTAACCTTTTAGTAACACTTTCCCGAACTAAAACACTTCGGGAGCGAGACACATGGTGTACATGATGTTAGGTGGCGCATGCGCATTTTCGAAAGGGTCACTGAATTCGGCAGGACACAGAATTAGCCGTAACACCTGTAACATCACCAACTACCTACCGTACTGCTTACATTAGCTATCGCAATATATCATATGTACAGTAGGACAATACACAAGATGTATATTTGTTTTATTAATAATGTCTTCTCTCATATCTTGTACACAACAAGGATCTTACAGGACGTTTTTGTTCTATATTATAAATGTATTTCAGGGTACCGGTACAGTCGACCTGCCCACCTAAATGAGTTGTTATTGTTAGATAGTTACCATACTGTAGATATCTGCATAATATCGTAGAACCCATATTAGCCTGTTCACCAGGCACAATATTCACTTTGTGAATATATAATCTCAGTGAAAAACAAATACTGAGCTGTCCCTCTGAGCAATAATGATGCACAGCCAGGCTACCATAGGCTCACTTATATTAACCAAAAGTCTATAAATTAACTAGTCTAATTTGTATTGTCACACTTAACCTCAAACATAACATTAACCAGCTAAACTAAAACCTGACCTTCACCCTGTATTGCCTACATGTGGGCAGGGAACAAGAAAATGTATCAAACAAAAGAAAATAAATAGTAGGTACCTACTACCATGACCAATGATCTTGCCCTGTAGAAGGACTTCTCTGTGATCCGGAGGTATTTCAGCGCTGAGCAGTGGAACAGCTTGGCCCTAGCAGAGAAGAAACGCTACATGAGGATAAATGAAAGCTGCTAGTTCATGAAAGCAACAGGTAATAAATAATGTATTGATATTAATCCACACTACATAGACATGATGTTGTTGTTGTGTTTGTCATATTGTTTTGGAACTATTATGTAGACATTACTACATAGTAATGTTCAAGGTCAAGGTTTGTGTTGTGAATAGAAGACCTCTAACATTAGTAAAATCAGATCAGTGGTTTCTTTACAGGAGATGGAAATGCTCATTCATGCTTTCATTTCATCCGGTCAGATTTCTGTAATGCATTGTATACCTGTCTTAATAAATCCTCCTTGAACCGCCTGCAAGTGGTTCGAAACGCAGCAGCCATGCTATTATCTGGGGCAGATAGAAGAACACATATCTTGCCTGTACTTAAGGCTTTGCACTGGCTGCCTATTAGTTCCAGAGTCGATTTTAACATTTTAGCAATGACCTACAAGGCCCTACATAGTGAAGCTCCCTCATATATCAGGGACCTTCTACTACAACAGACTCCTAGACGGGCTCTAAGGTCCTCCAGCCAAGCTCTTTTAGTCGTCCCCAGGACTCATTTAAAAACAAGAGGTGACCAAGCATTTAGTTTAGGCTCTGGAGCTCCCTCACTTCACCACTGAGATCATTGGAGTCTGTGGTTATTTTAAAAAATATCTTAAGACTTATCTATTTAAAATAGCATTTAGGTAGGACAACCACTTTTTCATTTGTTTTACAGTTGGATGTTCTTTGTTTACTGGAATTTATGGTGTGTTTTTTTTCCCTTGCATTTTTCATGTGTTTGCTTTAATTGAGAAGTAAGACTTTATGTATTGCAATTTGTATTTTTTTATTGACATTGCATACCTCTGTGAAGCACCTTGTGACTGCTGTCTGTGAAATGAGCTATACAAATAAAATGTTCTTACTTACATCAAGCAAGAAAGTCAGCTTCTTCAGATACAGACTAATACTGTCTATTCTTACGTTTGTGTCACATCTCTGACTGATATCTGTCTGTCTGCTGGGCCTGTCTGTCTCTGTCTCAGGGCTGAAGTGCAAGCCCCCAGCCTTCATGAGTAAAGATGGGCGTGGCCGGGCGAGCAGCTCCTTACCTGAACACACCGATTCAGAGGAAGATGAAGAGTGGGGCTCTGGTCACCATGGTAGCACCAGCACATCAGGTAGAATGTTCTGGCACACTTATTAACCTGATACTCTAGCTTTGTTTAATACCTCAGTCATTAGGCAATCCTGGATTCTTTTAGCAAAAAACAACTTTGTCTGTGGACCTTCTTTTGAGAAACTTGGGACAGTCTGCTAGAGGGAAGGGATGCATTAGTACATATTGGAGAAAAAGGTCTGGATATGGGTAGCCATTTTTGTAGTTCTAAATGGATGGAATATCACCAATAATAAGTTGCAAGTGAAGAGATAAGTTGCAGATTGACATCACTTCCTATTATTTTGATATATTTGTTATTATAGTTGGATTAAAATAAAATATTCATATTTTGCTCAGCCATCTTTTCCTGCAGTAACAGCTTTAAGCCTTCTGGGGTCACTATGTAGAAGTCCTAGGTCTCTCCATATGTCTCTCCATAACTTTGTAAACAAGTAGAGGTGAGTCCATTACAGTAGAGTGGAGTATTGAGTTGAGCTGAGCCAGGACCATGCAGTGTAAAAGCACCATGATGATTCCATCCTGTTCAGCTTGGATTTTGTGCCAGTGATCGCATGTGTGTGTGTGCGTGTTAGACAAAGTCAGTGTTTACACCAGAGGCAGAAACCTAAGGAATGTTCCTCAAGTCAACTACAGAGAGCAAGAAGCTGATCGAGATGATGACTACTACTGTAAGTATATACATGTATCCACTACACAGTATCTATAGTAGGGCTGTCGCGATAACTGCAAAATTGGAATACCGCGGTGTTGCTAACCCAACCGCAGGCTGTGGAAAGCAGCCACCGGTACCGCAAACCGCAATGTTTACATTTGATTTTTTCCATGAGGCTAGCCCATCGAATATGACGTCTGATCTAGGGCGTGTGCGCCATCTAAGCACAAATTCCCCCAGCCCCATATTAGCCGGTTGTAGCTTTTTCAAGATTAATTTTTGGAAAAACACATTTTGAAGACCAAATGTTAAAAACGTATTATACAAAAAATACATTAAATAAAACTTGCTGTACCGTTTTTGAACATTCTTCTATTGCATTCAGTGACACCAGATGTATTGGCTGCTTGAGAGTTGTTTGATGACTCTGCTGCAGTAATCACAATGATTGTTTAACTTGACCTACTTTTGAGCCGCTTTGTTCAAGACGATCACTGTCTTTCCATATTTCATGCATCTGTATGCTAGTAGCGAGGCACGGTAGATGAGTGCAAAAACTATCTTACAAGTAATGTACGCCGTTTGTCTAGACCCCGAATATAAGACGACGTTACTTAGACGCATTTAAAGAAAAAAAAAACCCACTGTCTTATATTTGGACCAATACGGTAATATATCCATGGTTGTAGCCTTTGGGAGTGTACGACGTTACGCTTTACAGCACTTTACTACAGTACCACAGTTTAGTAAAGTGCTGTGTACTTAGTCTGGGAAGCGCATCGTGCATCGCAGACACACTCGAGTGATTTTTTTGGGACATATCTGCATTTCATGTGGGAAAGAAAATGGAATATATTGTCCCCTAATCTTTCGGGTTGTTAAACCGAAACTGTGCCATCACTTCTTTCCGTCTACATGCTACCTAAATCAAGGCGGTGTACCGTAGGCTACGCTTGGCGCGATTTAGGTAGCATGATATTTTGGCCCAACATCTGCCGGACAAAGTTACACGTGATAACTAGTAGGCCTACTAAACTGGTAGAAAGCCTTGTCTCACCACAGACTGAGATCACGTTGTCTATAAATGACCCAGAATCACACTATTTCGAAGCTCTGCGCAACGAACTTGACCATTCAAAACAAAAACAAAAAAAATGGCGATAATACTGCGGTATTGGGGCACCATTTATCACCACAAGGACATTTTCTTCACTGCGACAGCTCTAATCTATAGCCCCATTTATAACACTAACACAGCTCACAGTAAGACTACTACTGTAAGTATATACATGTATCCACTACACAGTATCTATAGCCCTATTAGTAACATCATGTATCCTCTCTGGAATCACCTGCATGCTCCAGAGCTGAGCACCTGATCAAACAGCTTCCAGTCCACATGGTAGCCATGAGCGTCAATGTCCTGCTGTTCATGGATTGTCCTAAGTTGACCATGTGACCCCTGTATTGTTGCTTTGATGGGAATCAAATCACCGCTATTTTGTTTCCAATACTTAATTGCATCCTAACCGTCCTAGAAGGTGTGGTCCCTTCCCAAGGTTTCTTCTTTTTTTATCCATCTGGTTTTTACAGATGTTGTTCCATACCTGGGTGGAGGATCACTTTGAGACTGTAATGAGATAAAGGAATAAGAGAATTGACTTGACAATATGATGAGTGCTAAGCGTTCTTCCTGGAGGCGTGTGAGGAACATGGCCCTCCCATCTGCATCGCCAATAATCCTGTTCCTCTAGGAGAGACTGACAGGGCCATTAAAACCCTTCCTGCAGGATTTATAGTAAAGAAACATACAGCCAGATTCATAGACATGGATTAAGCCTGAGATAGTCAAACACTAAAAAGTCAAAAGAAGTTCTTACGCTAGCACTAGGTTTAATTAAACTCCAACTCCTTATAGGCAAGTCTGGCCACTCAGCAGCCATGTTTCTAACTTTCTAACATAATTATCTTAAGTGGCTATATAATTTATTTTGTTTAGTCCATGTCTGAGAAACTGGGCCATAGATATCTACCAGTAACACAGATCAGTATATCACCATTAATGTCAGATATACCTGTAAAACACCAGTAACAGGTAGATCAGTATATTCTGTGTTTGCACCTCCAGATAAAACAGTCCACAATACCAGAAGCAGGACTTGGTGTTTTCTACTGTGGGGAGGCAGAGCTCCCAGCTAGACTTCACTACGGCCCCTATGAGGGGGAGAAGATGGAGGAGGAGGAGGCTGTTAAAAGTGGCTACTCCTGGGAGGTGAGGGAGCCTGAATCTGTTCTCATAATGAACAGTGTATTTTGTCTGTGTTCTATATTCAAGCAGTGGATATACAGCACTTTACCCTTAACCATGACCTTCCAAAAGCATTTGAAAACACAGATTAATGATGTCCTTGTTTAGATATACAAGAAGAAACACCACAACGACTATATTGATGCCAAGAGAGAGACCCATTCCAACTGGATGAGGTGAGAATGATGTTAATTCAATTAGGTTGGGCTAGTAAAAATGAGTTAGTGTCTGTACATTAGATTAGGCTAAACTAGGCTCTGGGTAATGTGACTTGACTAGCTGACAGGTGAAGACAATATAACTCATTAGTTGATAAGGTTACTGTTACTGATACATAACTGTGTGTGTTAGGTATGTCAACTGTGCTTGTTGTGAGGAGGATCAAAACCTCATCGCATTCCAACACAAACGCAACATCCTACCGGACGTTCCGTCCCGTCAGTGTGGGTGAAGAGTTGCTTGTGTGGTATGGTGAAGAGTACGCTAAACACCTGGGCATACTCTTTGATGAGTTGTGGGACAACAAGAGCTCTCGTAAAGGTAGAGTGATTGGCACTGGTCTCTGTTGGTCTGTGTGGAAGTGTATTGAATTGACTGTCATTTGTCGACTGTCTATTCTTAAAACAATTGCCAGTTTTCTCATTATTATTATGATGTAACCATCTAAAATATTATTTTATAATTGGTAAGAAAAAAACATGATTATTGTCTCTTTGTGACGTGATAATAGTTGTTCTGAGATCAGATCTCATTATTCTGACTCAATGATCTTGAACCTTTGAGAAAAGATGCAACTTTCTCAAGAGGAAATGCTCATATTACTTTTGGACAATGCAACATGAGACCTGGAGGGTGACGTGTACAAAGGTTTATATGGTGTAAGTGTTGACCTGGCCAGGATGGCACCATCAGGCTCGGTTTGGGCACATCAACAACAGTGTGCATCGTATACAGGTTAATCTCTGTTAAACAGATAGCTGCATAGTAATATACAGAATATGCCATTTAGCTTTTTAATAATAATAATATACTAATAATCTTTATTTGTATAGAATTTTTCATACAGAATTGCAGCTCAAAGTTCTTTGCAGAAAGGAAATACATGTACAATCGTGCTTCCCATAAACAAATACAGAAATGCAGAAAAACATTAATAAAAATGTTTTAAGGAATCAGGTTAAAACATATTAAAACAGATGCATAAGGCATTTCCCTCATATTTTATGTTGCTACTTAGAATGTCAGCATGGTGCGTATAGAACCGTGCGTATAGAACCATGCTAATCCTTTTATGGACGGTTATATCCCCTTGTACCCACTAACCTCAGTGTAGGAATGACCAAGATGCCCTGGTACGTATACGAGGGTGCTGTACAGCCTCAGATTTACAGACCCTGCATGTAGGGTGCTGTACAGCCTCAGATATACAGACTCTGCATGTAGGGTGCTGTACAGCCTCAGATATACAGACTCTGCATGTAGGGTGCTGTACAGCCTCAGATATACAAACCCTGCATGTATATTATTCACCAAACAACTACAGACTATTAAGACTATGCTTGTTGGGTGGGATTGATACACAGACAACGGGACAATCCAGTGTTACTACACGTAATCCGTCTCTGTGATCACTGTTCCAAATGGGCCACAGGTCTTTTTCCCACCGCAACAACACCGGTACGGCGACCGGGCCTCCGTGAGATCTTTATTTTTTAGGGGTATAAGAATGGTTAAAAGAATACAATAAACGCATAATATGATACTGAAATGACATGACATAAATAACATAAACAAAGAAATAAAATAAGAAAACAAACACAACATGTCTGTGGTCTATTAGCAGGCTACAGGCTTACTTACAGGCTGCTGTGTGTGGCAGCTAAGATCAACGGCACTGGCACAGTTAAGCTACCCTGTGTGCACAAACCTGGCATGAGCTGCATCAATTCTGCATACATTTTTGCTGTATCTTTTGGGAAATATAGAACTGCTGTTTTGTGATCTAAGGTCGTGATGCCTTAATTCATTCATGGAAAAAACATTCTCTCTCGCTCTCTCTCTCGCTCTCTCTCTCGCTCTCTCTCTCTCTCTCAGAAGTGAAGGCCCATTCGTCGCCCACTGAGATATTTTCCTGTCCTGAGTGTCCGTACTGCTTTTCATCTCTGACCTACCTACAGAAACATATCAAGTGGCGTCACAGCGATCTATACTTCCAACTGGTCAGGAGTGGAGAGGTCAAACCTGAGGGTCTCCTCCCAACGGCCTCTCAGCCGATCACATCTGCAGCCAAGAAAATACGTTGGATAGACTGATAAAGCCAGGCCTCACCAGTGCAGCCAGTGTGGAAAGAGCTTCAGTCAGTCACGTGACCTACAACGACACATGCTCATCCACACTGGAGAGAAGCCCTACAGCTGTCGTCACTGTAAGAAAAGCTTCAATCACTCAGGTCACCTACAACGACACATGCTCATCCACACTGGAGAGAAGCCCTACATCTGTCATCACTGTAAGAAAAGCTTCAATGACTCAAGTAATCTAAGACATCACATGCTCATCCACACTGGAGAGAAGCCCTACAGCTGTCATCACTAAGAAAAGCTTTAATGGGTCAGGTAATCTACAACAACACATGCTCATCCACACTGGATAGAAGCCCTACAGCTGTCATCACTGTAAGAAAAGCTTTAATAGGTCAAGTACTCTACAACAACACATGCTCATCCACACTGGAGAGAAGCCCTACAGCTGTCATCACTGTAAGAAAAGCTTTAATAGGTCAAGTAATCTAAGACATCACATGCTCATCCGCACTGGAGAGAAGCCCTACATCTGTCATCACTAAGAAAAGCTTCAATAGGTCAGGTAATCTACAACAACACATGCTCAGCCACACTGGAGAGAAGCCCTACAGCTGTCATCACTGTAAGAAAAGCTTTAGTAGGTCAAGTACTCTACAACAACACATGCTCATCCACACTGGAGTGAAGCCCTACAGCTGTCATCACTGTAAGTAAAGCTTAATCGGACACCGCCAGGCTCAGCAGGGTGAGGAAGGCGATGCACACAAGCAGGAACACGGGCGACAACAGGGCACAGCTCAGTGGAAAGCAGGTGTCACGGCTGCCGCTAGGCGACTGGCAACGGCAGACTCCAAACCTAATGAGGAATAAATTGATGGGGAGAACATGGCTAATGCTGAATACTGAACGAACGTAAGATGATTAACCTTCTTTTTATTATTGGCCTGCAGCAACTCTCAATGGAAACATTTGTGAAAGTGACTGAAAACTGTTTACTGTGTTATTATTATTAAGGCAATATCCATTGCCCACCAGCAAAACCAGCATTTTATTGGGGTGCAGTACGGAGCAGGTGATTGTCTAATAACACATGCAAATGGGGCTATAGGAGAACCCACATGGAATTAGATTATAGATGAAATTTTGCTTTGTTTTCCTGCGCTGAGACAGAGCATTGGGTGCCAGGGGTGCGTTAACACAATCAAGAAGTGTACTGTTCATAAGAAAGTACACTAGTAAAAAACGCTAAACCGTTGGTCAGGGATTCTCATAACTGACTGTTTTACAGTGTAAGTTCATTCAATAGCCAGTTATTGAATGAGTGAGCAATATGAATGATTTCACACTATTACCTTAAACATTGGGGCAAACACTAATGTTATGCATATGCATTCCTTCACTTCTCTTTCTGTAGAATATAAAACTTGAAATCAATAAGTCAGCTTAGTGGGTGGTCAATTAAAGAATTATGTGTAGGGAAAATGACAAAATTACAAGTATTTGTGTTCCATTTACAGGCCTTTTAAGTGGTATTTAAGCTCTTATGTGACTTTTTTTATATAATGTACATGCAGCATACGAGCACAGTTGCCCCAGTCTCTCTCATATATATATAAATATATATATATATATATATATATATATATATATATATATAA
>JAODTR010007872.1:0-10057 GCA_025399935.1 Amblyopsis rosae | reverse complement strand
TTATAGAGAGAGAGTGAAAGAGAGAGAGAGAGAGAGAGAGCATGGAGCGGCCCATGTGGTACCGCCATCCGAACACAAGAAATCACAGGGGGTGACACGATGAGGGAGAGAGCCCGATTTGACTCATTGTGAGAACTGGTGCTAAATGCAGATCCTCATTGATAAAAAAATATATATTTTTTCAAATTTACTTCATTCACCACATTATTTTTGTCGTCTTCTCCACACATTTACTTCACGCTGAAAGCTCAGCCTGAGAGGAACAGACAAAATGGAGTCACGAATCACATCGAGATGCTCTAAAAGTGAGTAACTCTCCTACAAACCTGAAGTACAGTATGTGCACTACTGCAGTTTATTTAGCAGTATGTAGAACACAACACCCAGCTTGCCTGGTAGATGTTTGCAATCCCAGCCAAAGTAGTGCCCAAAGAAGAAGAACAACAACATGCAGCATGAATTATCTGGTAAACCGGTTAAAATACTGTAGCCTAACCTAAGACCATACTGACTGAGGTCAACTCTTCCCATTCATCTACAAACTCTCCATTCAATGTAGTCATATATAGGCAATGCCAAATACTGCAGGTGTCAATCAAATCAATATCAGGTCAGTGGCCATTTTCAACCAAATGGAATCATCAAACATCTTATGGTGATTTCAGAACACAGGCACAACTGAACAGCTCAACTGCCCGCTGAATGGCTGATGTTTCAGACTGATGCAATATACGTTTACAAAAAAGAAACTGATATATAACCTTGCTATAGACTATTTGCTAAACCATGAATGATTACTGTCTGAAATGGCTACTCCAGCACAGATAAAAGATGCTATTTGAATGTAAAATGTAAGATAAAGGGACCGTGGACTACATATTTGCTCTCGAAGTATTGTATAATATTACCGTGAGCATACTGATACACTATACTGCACACACAAAGGCGTAATAGGGGCATTTGGGCGTATACGCTGCTGTGTACATGACAGCTAGCCAGGTCACTGCGTGCTGCAGTCTTCAGCAGGCCAGGAGCTATGGAGGTCTTCCTGTCTCACCCTGGGACGGATGTGTGTGTGTGTGCGTGTAAGAGACGCGGGCAGATCACAAGACCTTCACTCTGCCTGTTGGCAGCAGCCTGTCTTACTGTTCCGGTACCTGTCTCTACACCCGTCACTCCAGTTAGTATCCTGTCCTCGTGCCTCTGTGTCTGTCTGCTGTCCTTCTTTGACCCCACGTGTCTCTCTGTCCCTTGTGTGTCTGCTTGACCCTGTCTGCTTATTGTTCTGCCCTGTTCATTCTTCCAGCCTGTCTGCCATTTGAACCGGCGCATCACTCACGTTTAGGTGTGAAGGAGACGCCCATTGTGCTGCCGCGTCACTATGGAGGATGTTGTGTTGCCACGGGTCAGGTTACTGTGCCTCT
Source organism: Amblyopsis rosae (assembly GCA_025399935.1). Lineage (NCBI taxonomy): Eukaryota > Metazoa > Chordata > Actinopteri > Percopsiformes > Amblyopsidae > Amblyopsis > Amblyopsis rosae. The sequence continues at coordinate 8,633 of JAODTR010007872.1, read as the reverse complement.
CTTATCGCCAGGGTGTACGCCTGGTCTCAAGAACCAAGCCTCAGAAACGACACAACCGAACGTTACTTCCGTTGTATGTTTGAAGGCTGGACAGTAGGCTGGCGTAATGATTGGTTATCTGAAAGGTCCTGGCTCCATGACAACAAGCATCTGTCCCAGGTGGAGTGTCCTTGAGGAAGAAAGAGAGAAATGTACTCTGACCCTGTGTTAGGTACCTTGTTGAATCGTATAAATGTCACATAGCCTACAGCATTATTTAGACTACCATATCACACAAGCTCCAGAACATGCCATCAGATAAAATACTATTATTAAACCCATAGGGAAAATCAGATGACCAAGGATGAGTTATTACAACAAAGCCCACATCTTTAACATCCATATTTTAGATGTTAGTCACGATAGAGAAGTCTCCACTCCATTAAACACACTCCATTCCATCAGACCAACGAGCAATTTATAGTCCCCAATTCGCAAAAGATTCGCATTTCCTTTTTGAGCACATTATCAATAAAAAACAAATAGTTTTATTGTTTATAATGTTTTGCTATCGTGCTTAATTTCAAAGCCACACAAGGATATTTGACCATTACATAGCAAGAAATATCATTTTTCATATGAAGGAAAATGGTTATTTTGTAATATTTGAAAATGTTTTAATTTTAACTACATGCTTGGCCATTTGTTACCTACTCCAAATCAGTCTAATCCATGCTGGACCCATCATGCTGGTCTGAGTCATTCATGTCCAGACCAGAAATCAGCCCAGGCCAGTCCAATCCATAGGAGGCTGTAGAGTCGTGTGCCAGTGCCGGTTTGTCCGTCCTCCAGCAGCATATGGCACTGACATGCTCTCGGGGAGCCTCTTCCACCAGCCTGGCCTGCTCAGCCCAGGGACAGATGGCAGTGCAGTGGGCCTTGAAGTGCAGCTCTAATGCATCACACTGCTGCTACTGGCGCACGGTCAAATGGACATACTCCTCTGCCCGCGTCCAGGCTCATATGTCTTCTTGTCTGCGTGGTATTTTTCTTGCAAGGGTTCATTGAGGTCCCCTACCACTCTGCTCCTTGTGTCCATTGGTTGGTACTTATTTAGAGTTAGAGGCTGTTTATTTAAATTCTTTTGAAAGCGTGCCCCCTCACCTTATTACACGGTGTGCAACCGAAGCCTCCACAAATCTCCACAGCAGAGATTATTGCTGGCCTGGCCTTGGTCTGCTCTAGCCTTGGCTTTTATTACCTGCCTGCCTGTCTGCCTGCCTGTCTGCCTGCCTGCCTGCCTGCCTGTCTGCCTGCCTGCCTGCCTGTCTGTCTGCCTGCCTGCCTGTCTGTCTGCCTGCCTGCCTGCCTGGTGGTCACAGTTCCTTCTGAGCATGCTACTGCTGGTACATCTTGTGCATGATGTTGCATGCTTTTCATGGCACATGCCAACTGTACTTTCTATGCCACGGTGAGTAGGCTGAAGTAAAGAGGGGACAGAGGGCCATATTGTTGGTCTTCCTACTATTCCCATACTGTGTACTTCCCAAAGTTGGGGTTGGCATTAGCCAATGGCTCCTGAGATGATTTCAACATACAGATTTACATTTTTATATACAGCGTGTGTGTGTGTGTGTGTGTGTGTATATATATATATATATATATGGGCTGAAATGATTTATCAACGAACTCAATTACAAAAATGTTGCAAATGACTTACATCAAAGCTTTGTTTAATTTATATATAGTAACTGTGCAATGTGTTTCTGTGTAGGCCTACTGTTGTTGCACACATGCATTCTGTGGATGTGAAGAAAGCAGGGTTTGCGCAGGTAAAAATGTTTGAACCAAATGTCTATGATTGACACTTTTGTCAAAGTAGACACGCTACATGTTTCATGGTGAGATCCTTCAGATAATTTTAACATCATTCTTCCACCTCCGTTTTGGAGGTGGAAGAATGCCCGGGTGATGGTTTTGATGTATGATTCAAATGAAAGGGAGTTATCAAATGTCACACCAAGACTTTTGGCAGTTGTTGACAGTGTTTAGGCTAGGGTTTTGTTACTTGGAGAGAGTGGTTTTGGAGCCAATGAGCTGTCTTTGCTGCTGTTCAGTTTAAGGGTGTTTAGTGTCATCAAATTCTGGATGTCCTGAAGGCAGTTGGTGAGGGAGATGGGGGGTGGGGGGTGTTGAGGTGGGTTTGGTAGGTATGTAGAGCTGGGTGTCGTCAGCGTAGCAGTGGAAGTCGACATTCTGGTGTCTCATGATCGTGCCCAAGGGTAGGAGGTATATGAGGACCCAGGACCGAGCCTTGAGGGACACCCAGTAAGACTGCCTCACATCTTGATCTGCAGGATTTCAGTTGGCAGCCTGAGAGATATGAGGAGTTCCAGGATAATGCGACTACCGCAACACCAATGCCAGCCAGACGTTTCAATAGGAGTGGGTGGGAGATAGTGTTGAAGGCTGCAGTCATGTCAAGAAAGATGAAGATGGATAGGAAGCCAGAGTCAGCTGCACGGAGGAGGTCATTGGTGATTTTTACTAGTGCTGTTTCAGTCCTGTGTTTGGGACCGAATCCAGACTGAAATGGTTCAAATAGGATATTGGAATTTAGATGATTGAGAAGTTGGGAGGCCACTACCCTCTCAAGTGTTTTGGAGAGGAAAGAAAGATTAGAGATTGGACATAATTCAGGCGTGAGGTCAGCGTGGGCGTTATCGGGAAGTTGGAGTAAGTGTTTAACTGTTGAAAAAATAACGGGTTTTTATCAGATTTGGTGATGTCAAGGTAGTAGGTAGATCTGGCTGTTGAAAGGGCAGTTTTGTACTTTGAGAGATGATCCATGTAAGTTTGTGAGCGAGTTTCTTCTCTAGTCCTCTTGTACAGACACTCAAGACGCCGTCAAGCAGCTTTCAGCTGCTGTAGCTCGGGGGTGAGGGGGCAGTGTGGGTGAAGGAGACTCAGTGGGTTTTGAGGGGAGCAAGGGTATCCAGAGAGGAGGAAAGGCAGTCATTGTAGTGAGTGGTGAGTTCCAGGGGGTACATAGAAGTGGAACAGGGGTACGTGTCAATCACGCTCGTGAGTTCAGTGGGAATAATGTTTTTTATATTTCTAAATTTGATGGAGCGGTTGGGTCATTGCTTTGGGAGGACATATATTTCAAACAAGATGGGTGTGTGGTCAAATATGGGGAGGTGTCCCTCAGTGACATTTTCAGGAGAAACACCAGTGGAGCAGACTAGATCAATGATGTGACCATTGTTGTGAGTGGGGAAAGTTACATTTTGGATGAAATCATGGTCGTACAGTAGCAACATAAAATTAGCAGCAAATGAACAGCTAGCTGTTCTGTCAACATGAATATTAAAATCACCTACAAGCAGTAATTGGGGGACACTAACCAAAGCAAATAGTGAAGATAATTTTGTTAAAAACATGTCAGATAGTTTGGGAGGTCTATATATAGTTAGAACAATCAGATGATGGCAGCCAGTGAGGTTAAAGGCTATACATTGAAATGTAGTATATTCAGGTATACTAAAAGATCTGGCTTTCAGAATGTCAAGCGAAAGAACTGCAATCCCGCCCCCTCGTCCAGTGGTGCAAGGTTGAGAAATGTAAACAAATCCAGATGGAGCGGCTTGATTAAGATGGAAATTTTTTTTTTGGTTTTTGCCATGTCTCCGTTAGACATAGAATGTCAAGTTTTTTGTCAGTTATAATCTTGTGGATGAGTGGGGCTTTATCAGAGAGGGATCGGACATTGAATAATGCAATTTTAAGGCAGTTATTAGAGATCGGTTTTGTAGTCGCTGTAGGAATCTGGTGGAGCGCACAATGCCTGTCGTTGATTAGACCAAAATGAGAGACTTAGTGTGTGTGAATTTACGACGATTCCCACGATGAATGTATCTCGTCCGACTAATAATTCCAGGGTGGGAAAATAGAGCTGGAGGGGGTTTAAAAGACCTTGAATTTAGTAGCAGCAGAAAAGTAATATTTCAGAGGAGATTAAATGGGATAAATCAACATCGAAGGAAAGGCGAGATGATGGATGGTAGGCAGTTGGTGGCGGAGAGATATTACAGTTGGTTATTATAATCCTCTGGCGTAGGCGTCAGGTTGTGGTACCGTAGATGTCCGGTGAATTTAAAATTCAGTGCAAGTGCGGAAGCAAGTCGAAAATATGTCCCAGTAAATAACAGTAAACCACAAAGGCCCTTCGGTTTTGATATCGCGAGATGGGTGATGGAAGGCTTGGTGTCGAATCGGGCTATCCAATGGAAGTACCGGTACGGTAGCTAATGTAAGCTAGTACCAGTAGTAGCTCAACCTCTGGTCAAAAGGACATTTTATTTTCATTTGTTGTAGAATATGCAGGGGAAAGAAAATAACGACTATCTAAAAATAACGTAACTTCATAAAACAAAATAAAAATACTATGGATGATTAAAATTCTTAAAGATATAACACAAAAGGAGAAGCGGCAGCCAAGGTGCGCCGGGCGTTCCCTCCTTCAGTCAGCCATTTGATGGGAGAATGAATATAGTGCACATTCATGCTGTTATGCTATAATGTGATAAATTACGGCTATTCTGAAGCAACTGTTCACATATTAATGTGTAAAATAAACTGCTTTGTAAAGTTCCCAAATAAACTGGGGAACTAACCTAATTAACATTCTCTGTAAGCAAGTAGCCACACAACCTATGCACCGAAAGAAATTCACTAGACATTTGTTTGGCCATCTTAGCTTTACATTTTGGATGTAGCACAAATCTGCATCCTCATTTGCAAGTTAAAATATGCACCACTTGATGTTTATCTCAAAAAGTAGTCATTTTTGAGGGAGAAAAACAAAATTAAAACCACTGGTTTAGTGTGTTTACAACCCATTGCAGCCACTTAGAACCCAGTAGCTGCTCTGTTCCATTTGACATGTGTGACCAATATGCTCTCAACTGTGTGAAAATGAAATGGTTAATTATGTCAGCACATTGCAGGGTTCACATTATGCAGGTAGGAATCTTTTCACATTAATATATTAGCTATTTCAGATAGCCAGCTTTAAAACGGTTGAAAAATAGATACCAAATGAAGTACGTATTTGATGCATATTAATTCTGCTTTTTTAACATCTCGTATATGATTATGGGTTCAGCGCCTGGAGGGACTTTCCTGGTTGTCTAGCACACTGACTAGGTTTCTACCCTGAATAGATCCACTGGCACCACTGGTTTCTTTAGCCTGGGGCTAATGAGAAATTTCCATTTCTTCTGAGGGATCCAGGCTCATTAAAACATATTGGCAGGATTGTCATCTTATGTTAGGGGGTGTCAATTATGTCATGTTTGAACTGTGAGCCTGTCAAGTGATTTGAGACAGTGATTAAGCGCTATACAAATAAACATGACGTGAGTTGACTTACGATAATGTGCTAATGCTCTGTGCTACATACAGTATGTCTGCTGTATTTGAGATAGTATGTAAGAATAGTTTTGTATTTTGTGACACGTGCGCATGAGAAACATGGAACACATTTGGGCACTTCACGTGTCCGGTTTCTGTTGGGACCGGACTTTATTCCACTCTGCCCCCACTGGCAAGTATGCCCTCTGGTCCTTTAACGTTACATCTATGCCTGTGCATGCTGATCGCATCATTGAGATGTCTCAGTCACACCCACATCCTGCACCACCCTCCATCTCGTTTGTTGTATATTTTAGCAGCAAATGTAGGCATTAATTCAACGATCATCTCTGTTTGCACCTCTTCTTCTTGCTTCCATCGGACGCAAAAATCTGATTACACACTCTAACTGAATCTACTTCAGTCACACAAACTACAGTTGGCCAAGCTGTGCAATAAAGGCTCAAGTCTTTTTCTGTCCAGTGGAGTAACATGGTGCAGCGTACAGACCGGCTTCAGCTGAATGCCTGTCAGTGCAGAGAGGCCTCAGTGTAATCTCTGCTCTGTCAAATCACCGGCTGGCTCTCGCACCACGCTGTTACGGAGGAACTGACACGGCTTTGTCTCGCCACTTGTCAGCAAGACAGAATCAATCTAAAAGTTGGACGCTGACCACACACACGCACACACACAGCAGCACAAACACAGCAGCACAAACACCAGTACACTTTTAAGTTTAAATACACATGCCCACTGGCCGCGCACAGACACATGCACACATGCATGCGTGCATTGGTCCATTTGATGAATGTGTGCAGGGGGCATTGTGTTCCCTTGCCAGGGTATGTCTGTCTGGCTATATCTTTCTGCTACCATAGATGCATTGTGTTCAGATTTGGTTTAGGATTCGTTCTATCCCTCCGTTCTCTCTCTCTGGCTCGTTATAGCAGGAAAGGGTTTTAATGAGCGTACCTCCACCCTGTTCTCTCTCGGTTTGAATTCACTCAAAGTAGAGAGTAAAATTCATGAACCTGGTCATAGATGTTTTTATTAAATTTTTTATTATTTTTTATAGAATATTTCTGAATGTATGAATTGAATTTCAATGCATTTATTTGCCAAAACGAATTGAAATTCTAATGGATTCAACTCTAGTCTGTCATGGAAACACCCTCACAGGCATATAACTGGTGTGCACACACTAACGCACATACACATAAATGGCGTACCGACCCTTGCTACATTCACTATTGCTAGTAGCCACCAAATGTCAGCCGGGTGCTAAACAATTTGAACCACGACACCCCCTCCCACCCCCCACCCCCTTTGCAGTGAAAGAATAATCCTCGCAGTTAATCATGACACAGACAACAGACAAACATGGATTCTAAAAGTTCCTAATAATAAGAACATATATAAAATCCATAAAAGATCAAAACCGATTGGGTTTTGTTTAAAATATTAAAATAAATAAAATACAAGAAATGATCATCTGACCAGTGCTGTTTATGAATGGTTTAATTGACTAATGGCTGACGGGACAAAGCTGTTTTCGTTTTGTTCTGCATTTTGGTACTCTAAACCTTCGTCCAGACGGGAGACGCTGAGTTTCATTGTACAGGGGGTGGGTGACATCTCTTAAGTGGGCCCAGTAATCCGCTGTAAATGCCTGATATACAGGGACCCTGGGCTAAGCTGAGACTCACCAATCAGCCTACTTGACCATTTAACAATTTGATTCAAACAGTTTTTTAAAGATGGAGGACGCCAATAAAAAGTATACCATAGGTTCAATAAAAGCACAGTAAAATAAGGTCATTGTGGTTTTGTCAATGTGTAATTTGGAGAGTTTCCTCAGACAAAACAAGCGCTGGTGACATTAGATATTATATTACAAAACCTATAAGTATTCATGTAATACATTTATGAATGATAGAATACACAGAGGACTCCCAAATGGTTAAATGAACCGTGCATAAATCGTCACATGATCAAAAGGGTCCGCCGACCTCCACTTTACGTCTGCCGTACCTGCTCAGGCAGCGGTGCACAGACTGTCAGTCAGTCAGTCTGTCAGTCTGTCACGTGAAACGGGCTGCATGACCGGCGAGAGGAGAGGCGGTGGCAAGAAGAAGGCAGCAGAAATAAGGAGATAAGAAGTTACGGCTTATGGTGAGGGGGAATGGACTGGTGTGAGGAGGAGGAGGAGGAGGAGGAGGAGGAGGAGATTATAAACTGACAAGTTCTGAAAAGTGGGAAACTACAGTAAATTGTAGAAGGGAGGGAGAACGGAACAAATGGGGTTTGGTGTGAGTTGAGCGGGGAGGAGGGATGAGCAAAGAGAGAGAGAGAGGGGGGGGTGGGGGGAGGGGGGGGGGTCTGGTGTGAGGGGAGCGGGGAGGCAGGAAGAGCAAGCTGGGGGATAGATAGACTGTGGCACTGCGCCACTCTGCAGTAGTATGTCTGACTGACTGACAGCCCTAGTCTTGTCTGATGGACAGACTGGCTGTCTAGCTTGCTGTCTAACTGCCTGTCTATCTGTCTGTCTGCAGTGTCCCTTGCTTTGCCCTTCCCTCCTGTTCCACCCCCATCTGCGCACACACACCACATATATCACATATATGTCTCAGCAATGCAGCATTAAGATGATCTAGATTGTGTTGTTCTTTTCAGTGTGATTCTGTTTTTTTTTTGTTTTGTTTAAGGCCCTGTGTGTGGCGGGAAATAATAAGCCTGCCTGGTTAATCATTTATTCATTGCACGCTGACCTTTTCCGTTAAGCCGCCGTCTGCACGTTCTCACATAACTTATCTAAATGGCTAATTAAATGGCTATTTACACATATCTTCTGAATGCAGTTGTTGTTGTTGTAACTTTGCTTTAAATAACTTCTCTTAATTATTCCAGTTTCTGACAAAGGCATCTTGGGTGCTGAGTTCAGCACACGGGTCCACACGCCACAGAGAGTGTTAACATATGATAATACACATTTCATCTAGTGGTGAAATATGTAAAATATTATGCAGCTACACTGAAGCGGTAGCCTGTAAAACCAGTAAAACCCCCTCCAATGTCCTCCAAGGGGGTCACGCCTTATTACCCTGAAGAGACGGGACATATAAAAGACATCGAGGTGCCACGTGTGACATGTAGGCCTGATAAACGGCCCGTAACATGTCTGAGCGACGAGGGGGGGGGGGGGGGGGGGGGGGGGGGGGGGGGGGGGGGGGGGGGGGGGG